>JAANDH010000675.1:78639-159714 GCA_011799765.1 Nymphaea thermarum | reverse complement strand
GATATGGAGAAGATTCCCTATGCCTCAGTCACAGGTAGTCTGATGTATGTTATGGTATGTACTAGACCTGATATTGCTCATTCAGTTGGAGTTGTTAGTCGGTTTGTCTCAAATCCAGGAAAGAAACACTGGGAAGCAGTTAAATGGATTTTGAGATATCTTCGTGGGACTAGCAGTTTTTCACTTTGTTTTGGAGCAGGAAAATCTATTCTTGTTGGCTATACAGATTCAGACATGGCAGGAGACATTGATGGGAGAAGATCTACATCTGGTTTTTTATTGACATATGCAGGTGGTGCAGTTTCTTGGCAATCGAGACTTCAGAAATGTATAGCATTATCTACTACTGAAGCAGAGTTTATTGCAGCTACAGAGGCGAGCAAGGAGCTACTATGGATGAAGAGGTTCATGCAGGAACTTCAGTTCAGTCAAGACGAGTACGTGCTTTACTGTGACAGTCAGAGTGCTATTCACCTTGGAAAGAATTCTACTTTTCATGCAAGGTCAAAACATATAGACGTGAGGTATCATTGGATACATGATGTTCTAGAGTCGAAACAACTTGTTCTTGATAAGATCCATACAGATGATAATCCTGCAGATATGATGACGAAGTCTCTACCTAAAGAGAAGCATGATATGTGTAGAGACTTAGTTGGGATGACTGCCTTTAAGGCAGTATATTAATTTTGTTCATTTTGCAGGTACGTTCTCTCACTTGAGGCTGGAGGGGGAGCTTGTTGGGTCGGGTCCAGCCTCAAGTGGACCCGATCCAGCCCGTCACTTAAGTGACGGGCGGGTGGAAAAGGGGGGGCACTCGATGGTGCCCCCAATCTCTTGTGCATCTCTCTCTTTCTCTCTCTAGGGTTCCATTTTGGGGAAAAAGAGACATGTGGTCTCTTGTGTGCTCTCTCTTGGTGGCTGCACAGCAAGAGGAGAGAAGGAGAAGGAGAAGAAGAGAGGAGAGAAGGAGAAGAAGAAAGGAGAGAAGGAGAAGAGGAAGAGAAGGTTGCGAGCTTGGCTTGGCTTGAGCAAGATTCCTCTCCAATCCGCGTTTTTTTGGGCACTCCACCGGTGATGTTTTTCCCTTGTTTTCTCATATAGTTTTGATGAGATATTATTGTTGGAGGGTTGGCTTTGTGTAGCCCCTCGTGGAAAAACTTATATCATTGATTATAGTGGATTGTTTGTGGGTCGTAGTGCCCCGTGGTTTTTATCCTAATTGTTTTGAGGGGTTTTCCACGTAAAAATCTTCTTGTGCATTTGTGATTGCTTGATTGTTGTTTTGTCGCTTCTTGCATGATCGATTTGGGCTATACTTCGTTGTTGAATCATTTTAGTAGATTTGGGTCCTATCCCGGTTTTATCTCAACATATACTTGTCTACGAATATGTTCCTAATTTGAGTCTTGACAAATTTATCTTCGGTGAGTTAAAACTCATACATTTTGTGGAAGATATGCAGCGTTATTTTGTGGAAGTGAGTATGCTGCTGCTTTAGAAGAATTTGATTTGTTTAAGTTGTGCTTCATTTAAGAAAATAAAGTTGGCGAAAGACCCATTAACTGTTTAACTTTTAAACTTGAATTAGAAATCATTAAATTTTAAACTTTAATTAGAAGTCATTTGACAACAGTAACTCATGAATTACCCCAAAAATTGGATAGATTCAGTCAACTCCATTTTGTGAGGTAAATTCATAGAACAGTAAGGTGTTACTATCATCAAATGGCCATTAAGGGTCACAAGTTAAATAAAAATTGCAAATTATCAATGCATAAATAAGGCAATTTTGACGCAATTATGCCAAACATTTTAGGTCGTACGTAAGTTCCACGTTTAAGATCTTTATTTTATTTATTTTCAGTGAGAAAGATTCGGATTTAAGTTTTTTTTTTCTCATCAAATTGGATGCTATCAAAACAACTGTTAAAGATCTTTATTACGAGAACCTGTTCACTATAGTTTGCTTACGCTTCATCGATTTCCTCCTTTAGTCATTTCTATTTTATGTCGTACTAGTTTCGAAGATTTCTGCTACAGTACTTTCTTAGTTCTTCTTTTCACGGGCTAGTTTCTTTTCACTCTTTGCTTCTTTTTTATTTTGTTAGTCGCATTTCTAATTTTGATTGGCGCAAGTTTTTACTTTATTTTGCTTCATGGTATGAACCTTCCTTCGTTTTGCCTAAAATGTTTGGCATAACTGCGTCAAATTTGCCTTATTTATGCATTGATAGTTTGCAATTTTTATTTAACTTGTGACCCTTAAGGGCCGTTTGATGATAGTAAAAGTTCCATGAATTTACCTCACAAAATGGAGTTGACTGAATCTATCCAATTTTTGGGGGTAATTTTGTCACATGACTTCTAATTAAAGTTTAAACATCATCCCATAAATGAAGAAAACACGAGAAATATCCCAGAGAAAACACGAAAATCGCAGAACAAGTAGAAAATATCACCCACGCTACCGTACAAAAGAAAATGAAAACAGCTGAAAAAGGAAAGACACTCATCAGCAGAGAAACATTTATTCCAGATTATGGAATCCCTAATTTTCCGAGCCCAAATTCAGAACAGAAAAAAGAAGAAAGATAAAGATGTTTTGCTGTATGAAAACAAAAGGATGTATGAAAACAAAAGGAAAAGGAGGGGGAGAAAATAAAGCTGGGAAGAAAACCAAACCAAAAAAAGAGAGAAGAAACTCGCCTTTCCCCATTCCTCCCTTCTCCTCCTTCCCCCTTCCTTCACCTCGTAAAGGTAATCTCTGTGCTTGTTGAGAAAATGAGACCAAAAACCCGAAAAAACTAAGCAAAAGATCATGATCTTGAGAGATGCGAAGCGGAAAATCCCAGAGGCGGCCATTCAGAAATCACGATCCAAGAAAAGACTCAACGGTTTACACGAGTTTTATACGGTGGCCGACGCCAGCCAAGAGGAAAGTGAGGGGCGAAAGGCCGCAAACGACCCTAACCAAAGCAACACGTCAAACAGTAAAAAAGACAAAAAGAAGACAAGCAGTTTCCCTCATACATGTAGCTCCCAAATTTTAGTTCTAGCATTTTACATCTCAAACAGTGATGGATACCAGAAATATGAGGTAAATTCATGTTTGTCGTGTTGCTTTGGTTAGGGTCGTTTGCGGCCTTTCGCCCCTCACTTTCCTCTTGGCTGGCATCGGCCACCCTGTGGCCTATAAAACTCGCATAAACCGTTGCGTCTTTTCTCCGATCGCAATTTCTGGATGGCCGCCTCTGGGATTTTCCGCTTCGCATCTCTCAAGATCATGATCTTTTGCGGCCTTTTTTGGTGTTTTTGGTCTCATTTTCTCAACAAGCACAAAGATTACCTTTAGGCTTTAGGAGGTGAAGGAAGGGAAGAAGGGGGCAGGAGGAGAAGGGAGGAATGGGGAAAGGTGCGTTTCTTCTCTCTTTTTTTGGTTTGGTTTTCTTCCCAGCTTTATTTTCTCCCCCTCCTTTTCCTTGTGTTTTCATATAGCAAAACATCTTTATCTTTCTTCTTTTTTTCTGTTCTGAATTTGGGCTTGGAAAATTAGGGATTCCATAATCTGGAATAAATGTTTCCCTGCTGATGAGTGTCTTTCCTTTTTTCTTTTTCAGCTGTTTTCATTTTCTTTTGTACGGTAGCGTGGGTGATATTTTCTACTTGTTCTGCGATTTTCGTGTTTTCTCTGGGATATTTCTCGTGTTTTCTTCATTCATGTGACTGTTTTTCGAATGACTAAGAAGTGGTATTGGGGGATCGCATCAAGGATTTATCATGAAGCATGGCCAAGCTCATTTCCCACAATTTACACCAATAGAATGCACAATGAGAACGGTTGGAAACCCGAGTTCCAAGCACGGATCTTCTCTCTTTGGGACTATATGTTATGTTTATGCCGGCAATCTTTGTACTCGAATCACTCTAACAGCAAAAAAAGTATGTAATTAAACAAAAAACACAAGAAGAAATGATGAACCATACATATAACACAAAAATTCTTTTCGAAAAGCAAGTGAAGGAGCACCTTCACCGTCTGCCACACATTCGCAAGCCGGGGATCGAAAAAAACTTGAGGTCACCATTAGCAAACTCAGCCGGGCACTGAGATTTGTCCTTCAACAATCAAATTTAAAGAAACAAATATGACTGGGCAGAAAAGATATCACAAATAATATTTTAGGCAACAGTAGACATACAAGTTAAAAAACTCAAGTTTCAACGTATCGATAACAAGGATGGTAATTCTAGGTTTTAGTATTAGTGTTGACATCAAATGTTGTCTAATATTTAGCACTACCAGCTGTACTCGATTATTCGCATCTAAATTTCCCTAAGTTGTTCATTTCAAAAAATGTAGTCGGCGAAAGACCCCTCACATCCACCATTATCATAAACTTATGTAATGGAAAATATAGTGCCAGTACTAGGGCGGGAAATGAATCAAATTTCAAAGCTATATGTAAGTAAAAAGGCTTGTGTCTTGCTATTTGAAAATAAAGATGGACATTTTAGGATTTAATATTAATACTGGCATTAAATGCCACCTAAACTAAGCAATAACAACTGTACATTCCAATGTCCAATATTCTATATTCAAATTTTCCTTATTTAAACTTGTGCTATATATTTCGGTGAGTAGATTGCTGAAGAATCCCTTCGTATCTATCATTGTTTGAAAACTTGGATGTAAAATGCTAGAACCAAAATCTGGGAGCTACATGAATGAGGAAAACTGCCTGTCTCCTATGTTTTTATTAACATGTATGGACATTTTAGGTTTTAATATCAATGTTGACATCAGGTGCCGCCTACATTTGATGCTAGCAATTGCACATTTTAAAGTTGGACTCTTCATGTTTGCTTGCGCTTCATTTAAGAGAATAGAGTTGATCAAGGCTTCATCAACTCCAGCTTTTATGGCTTCATGGCTGTTTCCATTTTATAATAGGGCAGAACTAAAATGCAAGTTGTCTTTTTAACGAACATCGTTCGAGATTTAGAGTGTACGCATGGATATTTTCAAACATGGTCCATAATTGAGATGAAGTAGCTAGGCATACCAATAATGTGAGCATGAATAGGTTCAAGGAAGAAATTATCCAGCTCAATCAAAGTTAATCTAGTCTAACCCAGTCTATATGCTTCCGGTTTATAGATTGCATATATTCCTTCTCAATGAATCTAGGTTGGCGAATATTTGTTCCATCGACAAATCTATGCAGATGATAAGAGACAAGAAAATGGCTCACCTGCAACAAACAGTTGTAAGTGTTGAGCTTCACTGCAAGAAAACGTTGAAGCAGGTGGAAACAACCACATGCTGGAGTGAGTTCAGTTGCATCGTCAATTTCAATATCTAAATTAAATTCAGAGGTTAATGACCCGTTAATGAAAGAGGTTTTTTTTTTTTTATGCTTAATTGGGCACTAGCAAACAAGACGTGGGTTGTCTACATCTGTAAGTTGATCTTGTGAGACCAACTGTAAAGGTGTCACATTATGCTAAATTTTAAAAATTTTAGTTTAACTGATATAAAATTTAAAAAAATTATATTTTAGTCTCTGCTAAAATTCTAAAACCATAATTTGACCATTACCAATAAAAAAATTGCTAGCTTCACCCACCCCTGAACGTAAATATCATGTTCATTCATTTGGCTGAGCTTTTATAGGCCAAAGAACTTGCCATAAAGGTCGCAAAACTTTCTTGTGTAATACGATTGATCCTTGTTAAAGAAAAGCCTTTGGGTGTATATATCTAAAAATGAAATCGTGCATTTGAAAATGGTAAATAAGATGTGGGTTGTCCACATGTGTAAGTTGACGCAAATATCATGTTTTGAATGCTGCGCTGAGCTATTATTACAAGTCAAAAAATTTGTGGATGATTGACATCGATCCTTGTTAAAGATCAACCATCAAGTATTAATTATGTCGGTGTAATATATAAAGCAAGCTAGCTACCAGTCACAATACTCTTCATGCATCAATCTACTCTCTTAATTATTTTTGGATTTGTCAATTTTATAATTCGAACTTAACCATGGAAGACTTAGGATGTTGGCAGATGATAGCGAAAGAAACAAGATTTTAGAGAATTTAGTTTAGCAAAAGTGTATTTACTTTGCCTCCAAGAAATTTATTCTTTTCATTTTCCGCTCTGAATTCTTCTTCCAATTAAATTAAGCACGAGTGCCGGAAAAAGCCTTGCAGATAGGAACAAAAGGACACGGGTTTGACCCGAAGTCAGTAGTCCACTGGGGCCCGATCCATCCAAGATTATATGACAATGTCATAGGGCGGCGAGGATCCAATCCAAAGCTTATGCGCATCTCAACTTCTTATACGGACCTCACAACCTTCGCCCTCTCTTTCGTGGTGGGCAGCAGTTGTACTCTATCTAATGCCCGGTTCAAAATATAATCCACACCACACCCCCTTTCCTGGAAACCAGACAAAGCCAGCAGATCCTGGTCAATTGGATCCGAATCGGATCACATGAGATCGATCGTACCCGTTGTCCACGGAAAGGATGTCACTGCTGAGGTGGCAGATACAAGCAATGCGCCACGCAACCGGAAGACTCACTCAACCAACGCCACATGAGAAAGAGGACGCCATACATGAGTGCGGCCCTCATATACCCACAACCACCAAAACCCTCTCCACGATGAAGCTGACATCTTTCTTTTCTTTTCTTTTAGTGGTAATAATGCACTTCATAAATGATCACAACCTCAATTAATGGTAAAGGAAACTTATTTTTTTCTTATAAATAATATAAAATTCAGGTGTATTTTTATTTGGTGTATTTGAAAAGTCCTTTCTGTATAAAAATGAAAGGTTAACTAATGGGAGGCACCCACCACCCTCACGCCACCATTGCTCTTCCGGAGCTCCACGCTGACGCTGCTTGCTTTCTGCTGCTGCGCGTGGATCGGTGGCCAGACTGCTCGAATCTACTCGCCGAATATGCCGCGTGGCTTCCCCTCACTACTGGGCTCCTCCACATTTTCGACCTACCTTCTCCATTTACTCCTAAGCTCCTGCTAGCCGTGTACGTTTTATAAATAGCGGTCCATTAAGAAAGAATTTCCAGATACCGGGGCCAGAGACGGAGGTACAAACAATTAGCAATGGTGGAAGAGTTTCAAGTTAGACGCATTTGGACTCCAATTCGGAAGCTCAACGTGCCAACAAGTTGTTAGTATCTTCTTTCCTTCTTAAATATTTTGAAGTGTTTCTTTAGCATTGAAAATGCATTTGGGACTTGATTTTTTTAAATAAAAGAAGTTCTCAAACTCGTGTTATATAAGGACATGATAGTGTTTGCGGCCGGACAGATGGAGAGTTATCATGTGGCCGCAAAATGAAACGATGACAATGTTCGAGGACTTTTTTCAGAGTAAGCGACGGAGTCGAGGGTTTTGATGAAATTGTCTTGATTAACCGATCGAGTTAAAAATCTTGCTTCTTTTTTACTGTTTGACGTGTTGCTTTGGTTAGCGGTCGTTTGCGGCCTTTCGCCCCTCACTTTCCTCTTGGCTGGCGTCGGCCACCGTTTATGGGCGTATAAAACTCGCCTAAACCGTTGCGTCTTTTCTCCGATCGCGATTTCTGGATGGCCGCCTCTGGGATTTTCCGCTTCGCATCTCTCAAGATCATGATCTTTTGCTTCGTTTTTTCGTGTTTTTGGTCTCATTTTCTCAACAAGCACAGAGATTACCTTTAGGAGGTGAAGGAAGGGAAGGAAGGGGAAGGAGGAGAAGGGAGGAATGGGGAAAGGTGCGTTTCTTCTCTCTATTTTGGTTTGGTTTTCTTCCCTGCTTTATTTTCTCCCCCTCCTTTTCCTTGTGTTTTCATATAGCAAAACATCTTTATCTTTCTTCCCTTTTCTGTTCTGAATTTGGGCTTGGAAAATTAGGGATTCCGTCGTCTGGAATAAATGTTTCTCTGCTGATGAGCGTATTCTCCTTTTTTCTTCTTCAGCTGTTTTCATTTTCTTGTTTACGGTAGCGTGGGTGATATTTCTACTTGTTCTGCGATTCTCGTGTTTTCTCTGGGATATTTCTCGTGTTTTCTTGATTTAGGGCATGATGAATGTGTGAGATTAGGGCTTCTTTGTTTTTTCCCCCTTCCTCTCTCTCTCTCTCTTTACATGGAGGGCATAAAACACATTCCCGCTTCGACCACTAAGTTTTTATGTTCTCGTTGGTGTTTGAGAGATGCAGACCATTTTTTTTCCTTCTTTGTTTTCGGGACTTCTTTTCTTTTTTGCAAGAAATTTTTAAGAAGTTCATGAAAAATATATCTTAAAGAAATTTCTCTCTTCTGTTTTATTCGGAAAGTTTGAATCGAAAAATTCGTTTTATTTTTAAACATTTTTTTGGTTCCTTCGCTATGTTTTTGGCGTGTTTATTTTTTTAATTTCTGTATATATCTTAAATTAAGTCGAGGGAGTTTTTCTTTCCTCTTCTTTTGGGTACTCTATCTGATCGATCTCTGGCCCTGGAAACACTATATTTCTCCAAATTTATTCCCTACTCTTCGTTCAGCGGATAGAAATACGGCTTTAGAATTTGCGCATTAAATTTCGAAGCAACGGTCCTGAGGTAATTTTGTCTCTTTTTTTCGCATCTAACTCCTAACAAGATGAAAACCTTAAAAAAAAATAAGAAAGTTCTTTCTCTGCCTTCTTCTGGTGAAAGTTGTCCTCTTGCATTGGCAGGAAAGGGCCGCCGTCGAGCTGCTTCATTCTTTGCTAGCGATGACGAAACCCTTAGTACGGTTTCAACAGCTGAGTCGTCCGAGCTTTCATTGGCGCCAGAAGTCGATGAGGTTCGCAGTGAGACAGCTGAACTCGATAACTACTTGGATGCTCTTTATGAGAAGAGGTTCGTTCGTCTTTTCTTCTTAATTTCCTTCATTTTGTTGGTTTTTGGTGGATTCTTTTGATGGCCGTCAAAATTTCACGAACCCATCTTATTATACATTGTCTTTCTTGCAAACAATAGAATAGTTACTCCACTGGTTGGAGGCTGTTTTACTTTGTTAGCCTGTATGAAACTGTATGTTGGCATTACTTAATGTTTACGTCTGTGTTGTTTCTGATTTTGGCATTTTTTGCCCTCGTACCTGTTCATGTGTAATTTCAGGATTTCTTAATGCATTCGAAGATTGAAACGGACAGCGATGTCTTGCTATCTTTTGAACTATCAAGTTCTGTGAACAATTTTTGTTGTGGCTTTCTTCACTTTGCAGTATCTTTTACTACCATCATATGCCTAGAATTAAATGTTGAATGTCCTTAAAAATGCAGTTTGTCGTGAGTTGTGGGCAACTGAGGCTTACCTAAGTTATTCGACTTAAAGCATGTTTCTCTTTCATGTGAATGTTTTTAATATTTATGACGTGTAATTGGTTGTGGCACTTATATATCTTGCCATAATAGGTTATTACATTCTCATCACATTCTTAAAGACGGTCGTATTAGATGATAGGAGACGATGCTTGTTAAAGTTATTAACTTTATGCATGTCTTGCTTTTGTATTAATGATTTTCAGATTTATAATTATACAATTAACTATGGCATTCATATTTGTAAATAGGTTAATAAATTCTTATGTGATTAAATTCTCATCATATTCTTAAAATATGGTTCTAGAATATTATATTGTTATGGGCGACTGATGCACTTGTCTTAATAAATAGCTTTAAACATGTAATTTTCTTGCATCAAGGATTTTCAAACTTAGAGTTAGAAGCATATGATTAGTTGTAAACTTGTATATGTAGGTGTAATAGGTGCTAATCTATGTCACATGAGTGTGGGGTGCGGATGCGGATGCCGGTGCGACGTATCCCAAAACATTTGGGTGCGAGGGTGTGGCGAGGGTGTATATTTATAATTATATATATTATATATTTATTTTATATATATAAATGTATGTATTCATAATATATATAATTTTTAGCTTGTTTCTTGGCTTAATCTGTCTTTTCTTTTTACTTTTATTACTATACATAAAAGAAAGAAAAAAAAAGGAATAAAAAATATTTTGAACTTGCATAAGAAAGGATGCGATTGGGGTGCGTGTCGGAGCCGCACCAGCACTAGCATTGTGTCGACACGGGTGTGGCCCCTTTTTTGAAGAATCCGTGTGACATAGGTGCTAATTATGTCACTTATATTTCTTTCTGATTATCAAGAAACATGCAACTTTTTTCCAGGTTATCAACCAGAGAAGCTGGACTAAATGGCTTGTGCAAGGTACTTATGAGTGGGATACATGTGGACTTTGCAGTAGACAAGTGAGTATATAGTCTCGCAGTATTAATAACTTGCTACTCATATATGTCACAAAGGAGGAGTGCCTAATTTTTGAATTGTTCATTTTGTTATCACGTTTACCTTATGCAGGGGTGAAACTTTGCTCCATCAGTGTGTTTCCATCCTCAAAAAAGGTGCTGCTTCTGAGATTTCCTTGGCTGCACGTGTGTTGGGTGAGAATAACTTCATCTGTTAATCTGTTAGACTGGTTGACCATAAGTTTTGGATCGATAGTTCTTGACCAACCATTTTGTTCTGCAGGCTTGCTTATTATTACAGTTGGGGAGAGTGAATTGGCTCCCATGATATACAGTGAATCAAGTTCCCATTTGTCTCGCATTTCTAAACAGGGAACAAATGTTGCTAGTCGTGTTTCGGTATGTCATCCTTGTTCTCTTCTGGTGACTTAGTTATGTGATGATTTCTGTGGCTGCTATTGTAGTATAGAAAGGTTAGATAGGCTGACTCATGTCACTGCAGTTAGGCGAAAGAGAGTGTTAGACCTGACTGGGTTTGACCAGTTATGGTGGTTCAAGCCCCAAAACATTGACCATCCTTGTGTGTATTGAGGCCTGCTGTTGATAAAAATCAGCCTTGATAGATTGACAACATTTTATTGCATTTCTTATTCTACTCGTCCTAATGCTGAGAAAATTAAGATTAATCTAAGGGTGAGTGAAACATTGGCCCTTTTAAGCTGCATGCCAGATAGCTCTGTTTTCCTAATTCTTTGGTTTATCTATGGCTTACCACAATGAATATTTTTCAGGCGCTGAAATCTCTTGCTATTATGACCTTTGTTGTGGGCAATGATGAGGATACAGATACCACGCTGAATGTTCTCTGGCAAGTTGGTTCATATAATAAGGCTTTATTCGCCAATAAGGTTAATATATTTGCTTTCCTGATGTTATCTACTCTATTAATATGTTCACGATAATAATATTGAGTATGACGGGTTTTTTTTTTTAATCCTGTTTGCACTTTATCCTGCAGGCCTCTGGAATCACTGATCCAAATCATGAAGTTAGGGCAGCTGCTCTAACTTCATGGGCATTCCTTCTGACGACTGCAACTGCAGAACAAATTGACTCTTTTTGTCTGAAAGGGTAAATATTGATTTTGTTTCTTTTGCCTTTATGCTTCTTGGTAACCATAACCATTCTCCTTCCCGACAACAAAAAAGGAAAAAAGAATCTAACAGCCGGATGCTTAAATTTGATGTTAGATTCAATGCTTTGATTCCACTGTTAAAAGTGGATGAACGATCTGTGCGGCTTGCTGCTGGAGAAGGGATTGTTATAATCTTTGAGAGGGCAAGCATAAATGCATCCAAATTTGATGATGGAGAGCCCTTCGAGTCTGTCAGTGGAAACTTGTCAAGAAGTACATATGAAGATGTTATCCATCAAATGAAGGATCTCTCAATCGAAGCTGGTGGAAGAGGAACATCAAAGAAAGAACTGGGTAGTCAGCGTAGCTTTTTCTATGATGTTCTGGCCTACATAGAGGTTAGTTTTGCTCTGCTGAGCTTTCAACTTTGTTGTTTATGTACCCAGTTTGCTTTGCATAAATGTCAATGCAACATAAATCTCCTAATATTTTCACTGCATTGGTGCTAGCAACGTGAATGGTTTCTGGGCTTCATCTAGAAATGGATTATGTATCTGAGAATAAGGCAGGCTGTTGCATACGTTATCTTTACAGAATTTCACTCTCCATAAATATGCGACAAATTTTATCTTCTCTGCATATATGCTTACAAGTTCTTATTTGCATTGTCATGGAGCATAGCGTGTGTTATGTAAGCTTAACCAGCTCTTCACTTTAATCAAGGGTGATACCAATTGTTACTGATACGAAAGGGTTGGGTTAGCTTTTCTGGCTCCTCATGTTGTCTTTCCTTTGACATTATGCTGGATGCATGTGACATTAAGCTATTACCCTGCCATTTTTTATTGTTGACCTGTTTGTTTCTGTCATGTACCTGCTATTAGTGTTAGTTCTGGGATAGGCCTGCCCTTGCATGCCTGGCTTTTTCCCTGCAGCTTTTCACTTGGCCATTGCACTTTAGGGGACATTTGATATGCTAAAGTAAAAGATGAGGAAGCTGTTCTTCCTGTGAATGGCAAGGTAAACTTTTCAGGAGAAAAAGTCAAAGGTATTTGTGGGGACAAAAGAGCAGAAAAAAGGGAAATTCATCCTAGCAGTTTTGTTAAAGAGAAAAAGTTCTCATAAGAGTATATTCATCTCTTGTCTGCTATGGAGTTTGTTGGACCTCTGGCTGCCTGCTCTAGAAGGATATTAGTTGTTTGTTTTTGTTCGTTATAAATTATTCTTAGTTAAAAGGTATATGAGGGTTATATGTATGTAGTTGCATGTCCATGTGTTTGTGTGCAATGGTTGTTAAGACATTCATTGTAACTTAAATTGATTATTTTGACGATCTTGCAGGAAGGAGTAGGACCAGATGTTTCTGTTAAGTTGAGCAACTCTGAGTGTTTGAGGGTTACTTCCTGGATGCAGTCAATACAGGTATAAGTTTGCACATCTCTCGATGCTGTAGTAAATGATTGACATTATGGGATGACAAATCTGAGCCTGTGCTAATGTAGATGAACATGTTCAAAAACTTTCTTGGAGGTGGCTTTCAGACACATTTGCTGGCAAGTCTTCCTGGTTTTGTTATTCTGTTTTTACAAGAATCCCTTTTTGATGAATCATCAGTACATAAAATTAATGAAATATGCATTATTTGCAGGGCAATAATTTTCTACATGATGTTTTTGATTTTAAACCAAAACAGAGCAAGAAACAAGTATTATCAACAAAGGAGAAGGTAAAAGTGTTCATGTGATTGTAGAACTATGTGATATAAAGAAGCTTATTCAAGGTCCTTAGTTATGACATTTTGCATCCTTGGTGCTTTTGGATGTATTTACTGTTCATGCAGAGGATGTACTTGTCACCAAATTCGGTTTTAAACAAGGCCAGGACTCAAGAGTTGAACAAGCAAAGGTCAAATGCTCGGGTATATATCTCTCGCTCTTTCGCTCTTCCCATCGTTGTTCTTGTTCTTAAATGAATGCTTTGAAACAGGTTGGTAATTATGGACACTACAGCATCAACGTGGTCGAGGATTAGCTGTATGTTTGGTCAGAAGTATTATTGGTGAAGACCCTTTAATTTCCTCAGTTTGTAATGTAGATGCTGCCTCCTGTAACTTTTCTACCGTGGGGAATTGTTTGTAGTTTATACAATTTTTTGCAGGGGCCAAATTTAGGTACTTGGTTGGCCACTGCCGGCATGAACGTTGTTAATGCATGTAAATGCTAGAGTTGGAGCTCCGAAAGTGGCTGGGATTTGTATTCCGATGCAATGCGAACATTGTGAAGATCAAACAACGTTTCTGATTGATGCTTTTAGGCCTTATTTTTTCCCCTTTTTTTCGTTTCACTGGCTTGGGCCTATCGGTTTGATACGGTCATTTTCTTACGATCGATAACTGTTGCGTCATGTGTAACCCGGTTTCCAAAGGTTGTGATCCAAGCAGACGACTTCTGGAGCGCCGCCGCAAGATTGCCGTGCAAGATGTCCAATGGTTTCCTCTTGATCAGCCCTGGTGTTACGTTGAATTTGAACAACGGAAACTTTGTGCTGTTGTTATAATCAGGCTATTTGTTGAAAAAAATAAAAGTCGAGTCTAGCGGAAAGCAAACAACAGTTTTTTCTAAGTACTCTTTCAATCATGTTCTAGTTGGTCGGATTGGTTGGTTGGTGAAAGTTTGGTTGCCAATTGAAATTAGATTGGAGGCATTATTCATGTTAAATTGCATAATAGTATGTGATGCTTTAATTGAAAATAGTATATGTGTGATGCTTTGGTGTGTACCGTTTTTTTATTCAGAATTAGGTGTAAAAGACTCTGAAGGCAAAGGGGGAAAAACAATAGGTAATTTTGGTATCTTTTGGGTATCTTTCCAATTACAGACGTGTTTATTAATCGGAAATTTATCGATAGAAAATCTTGCAATTCGTTTTGAGTTAAATCCTACCCGTGAACGTCAAATATAGGTTAATGCATGCGTCTCATTTCTCTTAGACGTGATCTGATAGGGTAACTTAGCCATCATGCGGAGTTCATTCGTGATGGGCACCGATGAAGGAGCTGGCTATTGAGTATTGATAAGCCATTTGAGACATAGAAATGAGTTGTGAACGGGGAAAAACGAACATTGTAGGATGTAAGTTTTGCATTTCTATGATCTATGATATCCCAAAATCGAAAGGATCACTGCTTTCGCTTTTTTATTGGCCGTCGATTATCTATGTCACTTTCTTTATTTACTGTCTTTACCTTTTCCTGCTCCTAATTAATCTGACCGACTGCCCAAATCTCTATCCGGTATCTGCTATTTTCTAGGCAAAGGTGTGATGTCTTAAGTGCGTAAAGTCACAGTCACAGAGTAAATTGGTAGGAGAAAAAGATGTGAGTACATGTGATAAGAAATACTGAGTTATAGCTTTGGGATACTACAATTAGCCATGTCTCATTGTTTGATGATTGCCTAGGGCATAAATCTTGATCAATGAGATGAAAACTAGAGCCGCTTTGAAATTAGCTGCTTAAGCGACTGCTAGATAAGACAAAATAACCCCAATAAGTGGTGGCCATTGAAACAAGTTAGTCGTATACTTTTTTGACATTTGAACGGCAATCAAAAAAGTAAAAACTGAAGTTATTGTAAGCAAAACCAAGCAATAGGTAATCTTCATCAACTCTAGACAAACTTAAGCTTTTCAAGGCCCAAAGCGGGGGCTTCCGCTTCTCCTGATCCTGCTTCCTTTCTATGTAACCGGGTCATTTGTTCTTTCAATTCAATTTTCATTTTTCCTCTCTCTCATTCGCTTCTTGTACATGGATCCTATTATTCCAGTTTTGGGCTTCTGTTAAGCTGCGTTTGATTGCAGGGAGAAACACGGTTGAGCGGGTGAAATTTCATTTTTGTGTACGGAAATCCCACGGTGCATCAAACGCAGGAAATTTTCATCGATAAACCTGTATGATTGAGGTAAATTTAACGCGGAAAAAAGTCCGATCTCAGGAGAGGTCGGACTTTTTACCGCGGATTATTTTGAGAGCCGTTAGGCTCTCTCGTCTCTCCTTCTCGCCCCTTCCTCTCTGCGAAGCCGTCGTCTTTCGTCTCTCTTTCTCCCCCCTTCCTCTCTGCTAAGCCATCTTCCTCCCTGTGTTGAACCGGCGATTTGCCTCTCTGTCGAAGCCCTCTTCCCCTCTGTCGATTTGCCTCTTCCGCCCTCCGTCGAAGCCCTCTTCCTCACTGTGTGGAATTCGGATAAGGTGGCCTTGCATCTCTCCAGGTGAGTCCCAATTACTACCTCTTTCCCCAATCTGCCGGCCATAGAAGGAAAAGGTGTTCATGGTTGTAGCTTTCCTGTTGGCTTGTTTATTTGGTTGGTGGTTGTTTGAATAGAGGAAGTCAGGAGGAAGAGGAAAAAGATCCAGATTATTTTACCATGTTGGTTGTGCAAGAGTGTTTTGCCAACTGCCCATTTTTATTTTCTTCTTCATTTCTCTGTCAGTCGTCTGTTAATCCGCCGTTCCGTAGTTGATTTCTCATGAATCAGTTACTGTTCTTCTTTTTTCATTTTCTTCTGTCTGATTATGCAATAGACGATCATGCGACTAGTCACATGCCTTTCAATTTGCCTTTCACTACCTGTGTCTCTGTCTAGACGCAACAAACCTGAATGTCGTCTTCAAACTGACAGCATGTGCAAGTTTGATGCCAATTTGAAGGTTGATAAACTCTGTTTTCATCACCCGTTTGGCCCTCCACTCGTATCTTTTGGTGATGACCATTCTCTTCTTTCTTTTCTTACATTTTCTTCTTTTTGATTTTCTTCTTTTTAGAACTGTTCTTCACTTGTAAACTTTTACAATCATCCATATTTGATGCCAATGGTGCTTCATGTGACATACTGCAACTGAGACCTTTGCTATGTTTACCTCGTATCTTAGCATGTTCTGCAACATTCCTCTCCGATTGTTCAAGGAAAGTTTCTTTTATTTGACCAGATTGATAAAATTCATTGACATGAGAAGATGCTTCGGTGTGTAAAGGAGCTATTCCTCCCCTATTAGACTGATCCTCTTGGATACCAGGAGTCTCTGGTTCCCAACAGCCATGAACTTGATTCCATAGATGCGCACATCTGAAGGTATGGTTCTCAGGGCATCCCCTTGCACATTTACTGCTTTCAGCTTGATTATCAGTTAAAGTCAGTACCTCCTGATGATGCCCGACACTGAAACCATTTCTGACATGCTACTTGAAGGAGTTTCTGAAGAAAAGCATTCTCTTTCAAGTTCACTTCTTGAATGCAAATTTTGTGGGACATATGCATGACAAAATTTTTTCTTTGAATTATGATGTCTAAAATTCTGACTTTGATCTTCATTAATATTGGTTTGATGATGCACGCCTTGAACCTTAGCTGTTCCATCCTCTTGGAGGCCAACATTACAGCTGGGTTGCAGGACCATATGGCCCATATTTTGCAGTGTTCTGCATTACTTAAATCGGTCGGTTGGTAGACTTCATTGGGAGAGCACACAAAGAAATACTGTTGAAATGTTGAAATTTGGAGATTGTTACTTATGCTTGTTGTTTCCATGTTCAAGAAAAGAAAGCTGGAATAGATGTGCTTTCGTCTTTATTACAGTATTTCTGAACTGTTCCTGTCATCTTAGATAGCTCTTAGCTCGATACTCTTCAAGGTTCAGGGGTAGTGAGTTTCATGGTTAGAGAGAGTTTCTGTCACGACCCAATTTTTGACACCAAAAATTTTCTATTTCATTTAATATAAATAATTGCAGAAGCAACATATTCCGCAACATTGAGTCATGACCAAAACAGAAAGAAGTCAAAACATTGTTCTATTTCAATAACAAAATACTTGGACCCAAACAACTAAAAATAACACAAGCCCAAAACCGACGCAGTGCCCAAAATGCCAATGCCCGTCCATCACAAAGCCTGAGGTCGTCGCTCCGTGAGCCAAAATCTATCAAGGACTACCTGTAGAGATAGAACGAAGGGTCAGAATTCCTCTGAGTATGAGAAAAATCCAGCCATGAATGGAACATGGCCCATCAAAATAGTGTTTGATTTTACTAAACAAATATCCTCAAATCTTAACACGTATTACAATTACGTCTTGTCAACAAAAACAAAACGAGATGTGCACAACCTCCAAATATTTCGTAGGCTTCCAACCGTGGTTCTTTGACAATGTCATGGTCATCGTGCTGAGCAATACAAAACCCCGTGGGCACTCACAGGCGGAACGGAAAATCTCTTCACCAGGCGATCCAACGGATCGAGGGCACCTGCAGTGAAGCCTCCTGAGATATCCCAGATCGCCGCTGCAGCAGCATGGTCTCTCTAGGAACCCGGGGTGAGAGACCAGGAGTCTCGCTCCCAAACAGAAACAAAACAGAATCCTGGGTCCTGTGCCGCCCAATACTCTGTGGGCCCTCCAGTACAGTCAGAGGAGTGTGCGACAACAGTGAGCTCAAACGCACCACTACCTCCCGGGACGAAACCTAACACTGGGCAAAAACAGAAAGCTCGCACTCGCATACCACACCGCACAAAGTTCACGTTTCGCCTTCGAGAGGGTTCTTCTTTTCTAGACATCATCTAGTACCTCTCATAGAAATCGCCCTCAGGCTCAGTTTCCCACACAACAGAAATAAGCCATTTTATAACTTGATTTAATGGCAACCTAACAAGGTTGCATAAACATGCAACAGTACAAAGCATATCACGTCTAGAGTAAACACAAAAATCACTTACTTATAAACAATAGAGTTCAGCACCCTTTTTCTGAAATTTAACTAAAACAAGAGACATCAAAGGGCAATAACACATAACTTTTCGTTCTTAATCTATAAAACCTCTTTTTTGAAATATTCAAGGCCTTGGAGAGTACCCAATCGCAATTTCATAAGAAATGTTAGGTTCATATTGAAAATAACATTCGCGAGCCTCTTTTTGAAGAGGTTTTTAGCAAAAGTGAGGCGGCATGAACGTTTAATTATTATAACAGCTTTTCTGAATAGTTTGCTAATTACTTGGACCCGCTTTGAAATTTTTTCCAAACTTAATATAAAGCTGGCCAAACGCTCGTTCTTCTTCATTTCTTACACCCGTTTTCTCTCTCCTCTCGAGAGAGCTTCTCTTCTTCTTCTCGTTCAACGGTGGAGCCACCGTCGGTCTCCAAAGAACACGAACCAGAGAGAGATCTCTTTGTCTCGCTCGTGATCCGGCGTTGGGTTTCCACGCTGCGCGCCTATTGACCGCCCGTCGGCTTTAGTCTCCGCCGCTCCCTCAGCTCCTCTCTTTTTTCATCTCTACCTCACGACGAGGAGGAACAGGTAGGGAAAAAGGGAACGGCAGGAGCGTGTGTCCTCACTTTCCCAAAATCACCTCTGCTACCATCGACAAGTTCTGTTCGTCGATGGAGTTTTGGGGTATTTATTTTCCCCTCTTTTTTTTCTCTATCATAGCAGTTTTCCGAAAAACAACTTAGTCTACCTACTTCAAATTTTGTTGCACGATTCTGTGGCCAGACTCTCTCAGAGGGTTCTGGTATACCAGTTTCTTCTTCTAGATTGATCAAATACTCTAACAAAACCATTAACATAGATATTCATGCTCTGACCTAAGGTCGACCCTAGTCTCGTTTCTCAGGAAGGCAATAAGAGACTGAAAACAAAGAGAAACAACTTAGACTGACGGGTTTTTCACTTCATATCTGTATTTAGCATGCTTGCTCACAGATATTCAACACTACTAACTCAATATATATCTCCATCAATCAATAAGCAGTCAAAATACGAGTGCTTCATGCTATTCATCGCTGAATATTCCCATACATAGCATGCTTAGTTTTCTTTTTCCTTAAAATCAAAGAGAACCAGAACTAAGAGCATGTATCCCCATTTCAGCATTCGACCATTCATACATGAATTCATATTTAGGCGTATACACACATAGCCATCATTCAGAAAATCCGAGTATTTCAAAACATAAGCAGAACGAGAGTCTAGAACCTCATGCTTGCATTCATTTCAAAGCATATGCATACGGAGTTTTATTTGTATCTATAAGAAATCAAAAATAATGGCTTCATACTGCATTCATGGCAGAAAATCCCCCATGCCTCTTAATCGAAGTTGATTTCTAGCCCCCCTTTTGCTTCTCGTTCCTTTCCAGCAGCCACCAGCACAAATGAGGATCGCTTCCTCACCTTCTCTCTCTAAACGAGTGGTTATTTGTTGAACAAAAAGATGGTTAAATAGGCCATTTTCAAGCCTCCCCAAAACCCCACGAGTTTCTCTTTCAGTTACTTTTCCCCCTCTCCACTTTTCCTTTGCCGTTATAATCTCCTTTATGGTAACTTATCCTTACCAAAAAGGATAAGGAAAAGGAGATCGTGGGTCTTACAGTTTCACTTTAAGTTTAAGGCAAATACAGCACGTTCCAGAAAGATCGGCCATGTTTAAATTCTCGTACTCTTTTGATTGAGTGACCAAAGATTCCTTTTTACAGTAGATTCCTTTTTACAGTAGCTGGTGGCCACTGTGGGTGCTTCGAATTATTCAAGAGAAATTGCCTTCTCTTTAGCATGGATTTTACACCATTTAAGACACTATATTTTTATATATGGGTCAGGAAAAAAGTCTCTCCTAGTTTTTACCTTGTGCACCAAACATATTTAAATTTACCCTGCAAAAAACTACCAAACTACCATGTGCATCAAATACAGTTAATTTTACCTTGCAAAAAACTTCTCTGCAATCAAACAGGGCTTCAAATCGGAAGATGGTTAAATTTCATCCTATATATTTTTCTAGAAAAATTTACTGTAGTAAATTTACCACACAACCTTAAAGTAGCTTGTTAGACTGTGGAGGAATGGGGCAGAATTACGTAGCGTGTGATTGCCATGAGAAACACTGTTGAAGAGTGGAAGGATTTTGAAAGCGTACGGCTTTTCCGCCTCTCACCAAATCAGAGAAAAATTTTCGGCCCTTTCCATGGATTCTGGGTGAAAGTTATCGGGGCATATAAAATGGTCGGTCACAGACTCACAGGGGGTCTGGCTATTTCCCAGGTAAATTTAGCTTTGCCCGAAGGCCGTGCAACTCTCCTTCTTTGACAGAGCAGTGGCTTTCATCCTTCTCAGCAACGGCAGTGGCTGCTTCCACATTTCTCCGTGGTGAGAGGTAAGGCGCTCTCTCTTTTCTTCCTCCCTCTTCGATAGGCGATTGTAGAGGGTTCTGCGGCGGTTGCTAGTGATGCGCTATGTTGAACTATTTCCCATTTATACTATTGACTTATTTGCAACATCTTTTGGTTCCATTTTCTAAACGGCAATTCTCTTTTTAAGGTTCTCCAGCAAATCTTGCCGTGCCTGATCCTTTCCCTACATGCCTTGTGCGACCTACATCTGCCAGCATTAAGGTCCTCCATCATTCAACACTCCTCTAGCATGCCGACCGGCGCACGCACAGGTTTCTCTCTCCCCAACCCCAACCCCTGTATTCTGCCCCAACTTCTTGTTGGTTTTGTAATGTTGAAGAATCAACTCTCTCTCTCTCTTGCTGTTCTTTATTTTTCTATTCTCCGTTGCTGTTCTACCGCTGGTACTTGCGGTTTTTTGCCTCCAACAACCTCTTGATGGCTTCATAATGTTGAGTATCTATTTCTCTCTCTCTCTCTAATGTATTGAGGAATGTTCTCTCCAATCTCCATGTGGTGTCTCTACGTGGTATTGAGAAATGTTGAATTTGGGATTAGGGATGCTGTTATGGAGGCTAAGTGACCGGTTCTTTGTCCTTCTCTTCCCCTCATCTCATCTCTCTCTCTCTCTCTCTCTCTCTCACACACACACACACACACACACACACACACATATGGCTGTAAATGACAATAATCAACAGTGGACCAGTAGGTCTTCTTCTCTCTTTTTTTTATCAAATTACATTATGTTTCTTCTTTTCATTTGCCGTTTCGATATCTCAAGTAGACAAATTGCTTGATGCTCTGTTTACATACAGTTATTCCTCTTTCTGGTTTGAGGATTAGATTGGGTTTCTGCATTCAGCTCTTGGTCTTTGATGTTGCTTGATCACATATTCACATAATGTACGTGGCACCAAATGTCGTGTTTTGGCTTGAAATTTTGTCTTGCAGTTTGTGTGGACGAAGGCGATGATGATCTCTGGTGCGAGGATTCAGCTTCTGATGGGTATAGGGATGATGGTCGTGATGGTAAATCAGAGCTTGATAGGGAGTGGAAGAGGAGGCAGAATCAATTTCATACAGTATCCCGAAGCAATCTCAGATTGTATACTTATTGTATTTATATCATATTTTTTCTTGAAACAATATGTTGTGATTTTTGTAAGGTTTTCGTAACATGCTCTTTAGATTGGGTATAGAGATGGTTTAATGGCGGGAAAGGAAGCTTCTGCACAGGAAGGCTTCAATGCTGGTTTCAGGGAATCTGTGGTGGCAGGATACAACTGGGGGTTGGTGAGAGGCATTACCAGGTAACGGCTGATTTTAGTTATCACTATCGTTCTCATGTTAAACTGGGAAGGGAGGTGATCCAATTTTAATTCTACTAATTTTAGATACTTTTATCAAGATAAAGTTTTCTGCTGTAGTCTGATTTGGAAAATTGCACCTATGGGTGCGTATTCTTGTTCATCGACTAAATTTTGCGTTTGATCTTTTTCTTGTTCTTTGATGTGCTGGAAAACACTTTAAGTACATTGAGTTGCCTCCCGGATGAGTTGAAGGAGAAGCTAATTGGAAGATCTGATAAAAGAGACGAGCTTCAGGCGCTATATGAAGCTACACACTCTGTTTCATCAAATGAGGCCCTAATATTTTTTCATGATGATGTAATGAACAGAAAACCTCTGGACAGTGATCCAGATTCTTCAGGTGACCTGACACAACCGAATGTTTTGGGTGATGCTTCATACTGCGGGAAGCTGGAAAGTTTCAAAGAGAAACTCAAGAGTGTCGTTAGTGAATCTCCTGCTTCTGGAATTACTGCAATAGTAGAATCAAATATAGCTGGCTAAGTTTATCAATGCAAGAAAAGACAATGTCAAAGAAGTGCATATTGGTTTCTGAGGTGGTCGGACATTTCTCAGCTGTACGTTTCTTAACATAACTGGTGATGCTATTGCTGAAGAATGGATCTGCATCGCCTGTTTCTCGAAGGCAATGAGATTTTGTGTCGTCACTGTGCTCTTTCTAAAGCCAACATGGTTAGCTCATTTGTCTATACAAATTCATATTTGGTATTCAACTTTTTGTCTACTTATAAAATAAAAGCTGGTATGTTTTTGGTTCCTACTTTCTTCTAGACCTCTTTTACACTTTCGTTGCACTGCCAGTTGCGTTTATAAAATGCTGTTATGGAGCTTGTGATGATGGAAGTAGCTCAACATGGTTAAACTGCAGTCTTCTTTCACCGCCCAGGAATAAGCATTTTCTGATTTCCTCAATTGAGACCCCACCTTCAACCGCTTTCTGTTTGCTGGATCCTTGACACGTGTAATCTGCACTCTGCAATTGCGTGTCTTAGTTCTGGATTAGAGAAAAGGCAAAAGACGTGGCGCTATGTACTGAACTCTTCTTAAGTCCTCAACTGAGACGGCAAGGTAACTCATCTAGCCTGGTGGAGTCCACTGTCCACCTTTGAGCATTTCTATTGGGAGGAGATGGCACCATCAAGTGCTTCCAATTAACAAGCTAGAATTCAACCTCTCGTTTTCACTCTTTATTCGTCAGCATTCCGTCGTCAATGTACCGGTAGCAGTGAAATTGCCAAATAGTTGATCCTTGTGCGCCAAGGAAAGAAATGACCTGATGTCGACTTAATTCCTGTTCATCAGTGAGTCTCTGAAGAGAAGAAGTCCGAGCTCTCATTTGGCTTCTGAATCGCTGATCCTGCTGTTGTAGAAACGGCTATATGGTGTGCCACTGGCTTTAATGCAATCCTGCACAACAGAACCAAGAGGGTGAAATCTTCAGCAACAATAAAACATCAAAGCTGGTGAGATTAGATACTGGAGCGAATTCTTGTAACAATTCTTTTCGTTTTTTCCTTTGATTTATTACGAGGGGAAACCACACCCGGGTCGACAGACAATTAACACTACTCAAACATGTCCCGAATCCAGACCAGCCCTCCGTTCTTGGCCGCTTAGTTCGTATTATATGATGAGACACCAGGGTCCATATGTTGGCAAAGAGCTAAAGAATCCACCAGCATTGGTGAGGCGAATCAAGAATACTTGGATCTTTGATCTGAGCGGATGTGCTATCCGTAATTCATTTTCTGAAATTTAGGATCCCAATCTGCCTTCTGATTTGATTTTATCATGCCAAGGGGGCAATATCAGATGCGGCGGGTATTGGATTTGAAATATGTTTGGTCTAATACGTGGCCCAGTTGCAGTTTTTGCATTGAAAGGAGCCTTAACTGGGACACGGTATGTGTCAAGAATCGACTGAAAGTGAATGGACGAAGCACTTGAACCCTAAAGTCTATAGCCAAAAAAGGAAAAAAAGGCCCATGCTATGGAAGATCTCTCCATGTCCTGGAATTATGTTGAAAAAGATCCTAACAAGCATAACGTTTTTGAAAGAGGGTTTTAATATAGAAAACCGTGAGATATTATGAATAGGAGAACTTGCATGTAACTGCATGTATTAATAATCACTGTTCAACCAATTTGATTGATGAATAGGCACATCTAATTAGCTCTTCTGAAATTTAGAAGGCAGCCATGTTTATGAGTTGGCCGGTTTCTTTTGAATTACTAGCCTCAATCATTGATCTAACATGAGCAAGCACTTAAGAAAAACGTACAAAGTGGTAGCATTTAACCGTGCTTGTATTCCATTTGACTTGATAGAGTATTGAGAAAAGAACAAAGATTGGCATGAAAAAAAAATGTTGTATATAAATTTTTGTACAGCCAGAAAATGTTTCAGCAGTAAGATAGAATACATTTCATGCAGTTATAGAGGATCCCCACCTGGATAAATCACAGGCTCTGTTAGTCGTGAACCAATCCTGGACCCTGTCCTAAGTTGAGTTGTGGCTGCGCTCACAAGGATACATATAACCGACCTTGATTCTTAACAGTCTCATGGGTCCTCTGTCGGCTCAGACAAGACTCAAATCTCCATAGTAGGCCAACTAGTGGACACATCAGATTCTATTTTGAGCATTTGCAACCCCGACATGAGGTATTACAATTCACTCCCCTTAGGAGCAGATCACTCAGTTTCCGACTTCAGAATTAAATGTTGAACTTCACTTTGATAGCAATTGTAATGACACTTCAAAGTTGACCTGAACCCGTCTTGAATATGACAACTATAGTTGCGTGATGCAACTGCATAAACTTTTCAAAAACTTTTCGATTTCATGAATAGATACTACTTTTAGGTTACATGAATTCAGCATTGGGTCTTAAAACCGGGAAACACTTGAAAGAAGAAGCTGGCTAGGCCATCCAAATCGGTGGTTTCGCATCAGAACTGAAAACAACTACTGTTCGGCAACTTCTAGAGTTGGATACATACTGCCCATGGGAAAAGAATATGAAAAGCAACATATCTCTTTAACACCATTTCCCACACGGACCAACTACAGTGAAGGGTCTAGAGAGCAAATATTCTTTCCGCTTTTCTCAAATGGGGCAGAGAAGGGCATCCATTCTTTTGCTTTTCAAAAAGTAGGTCTTTGCTAAAAAGAGGCCGATAGCTCTCTAAAACTGCTCGCTTCTCATCATTTGCAGAGGTCTAGTGCCATTTTGCTAGGTTTGGTGAAGATGGCGGGTGGTCAGGCAGTCGAGATCCTGATGGAGAGAGTTAGGGATCCGAAGAAATGGAGGCTCTCTCTAAGGGAAGACGTCTACGAGTCACTGCTCTCTCAAGCTGGTGATGGTGTTGTGCAGAAGATCTTTAGTGGGTGTTCCATCTTCAGCCCCTTATTGTTCGGCAAGTTCTTTGATCCCTCGGATGCGTTCCCCCTCTGGGATTTTGAGTCGGAGAGCCTGCTCTCGGGCTTCAACCGGGAATCTGGCAGCTTTCTTGGTGTGGACTGGTTTGAAGCAGAGACGGACTATGTCCTAAAAGCAGAATTGCCAGGTAAATTTATGAACTTCAGTCGTGAATTGATGGATTGGACTTGATCTTGCCCGAGATAACCAGAATCTTTGATTTTATTTCTTTGGCTTGAGTACCTGGACAAACCGAACAATGATCTTCTGATCATTCCGATCAGATATAAATAAACAAATTATACATACGATCGGCTATATTAAGGAGTTCGCAAGCCTGTATTGAAGAAAAAGGCCGGAGTTTCTAACTATTGTAAAGATATGAATCAGATCACAATGCTCTATTAAAAAAAATAGTTTTTGAAATTATATTAGTTAGTCAGATTAAGATCTAGCACAGGTTCGCTCTTCTCAGACCTGATCGCCTGAACTTTAGAATCCGCCGAGTTGAGTGAACTCCGCGCTTTGATCAGCAAGACAGGGCCAGTAAATCGATCCGAATGGCAAAGATAAACAAGCACAGGTTTAGCCCATTCTTTCGTAGACAGCCTAAAAAACAAATTGAGCTAAACGACTGTTGTCAGGTGGAAAAAAGAAATTCTTAAGAATCGAGCTCGAATTTTCTTGGTTTAAGATGATACAATTCTAGGGATTGGAGACGACCTGTGGCTTTGCAACTAACTCCCATGAAAGATTCAATATTCATGACTATCCAAAAACAGGGGATTGCAAGCCTATTTATTTACAGAACCCTCTTAAAAGTAGATAGTAAAACCCCTTCAAGCATGCCTCTTGGAACCAACGGCAAAAAATTGCTTTATATTGACCTCGCAATATGTCCTATTTTTAGAGTGGTGATTATAAACTAAATGAGCTTGTTGGAATTGAACCACGCCAAGCACCTTTGTTTTTGGCTCGTTAAACTTAATATATGAGGGAAAATAACCTGTAGTATCACAGGGACATGGCACGATAGAGATGCATTCTGCAACATGGCTTTGCCAGGTTTTATGAATTTAATATCTTCTGTGTTCCCTTTGTTGGTAAATAATCCTTACAAGTTACAACCTTTAAGTACAGAACTTAAGTATAAAACAATTAAAATTGACTTGATTTTGTTGCACTGTCGCTGTAAATCCAGCAGACAGAGCCACGAATCAGTGAATCAAACCGGAAGCCCATTCGAAATTCGAAAGGTAGATCAGAATGCATCACGTATTAGAAGTAGTAAACAGTGCTCCTTGGAAGTTTTCTTCTTTTCAGCAAGTCTATTCGATAATAAAGACACTAGTTTTGAGGGATGGGAGTTCGATGCCTTGTAGGCCAAAAATGTCGAACTTCCCTGTTCTCTCCCTTTCTCTTTCCCTCTCTTGAGCGAAAAGAGTAGATTATCATGTTCATATAATGGCTGACCATGTTATCCTGCAACTTATTTTGGATGATATAATGATACAACGTTTGTTCATTTGTCCGCATCAGGAGGAAGAACCAACGATCTTCAGATAACTGTAGCAGGGAGGATCGTGGAAATTAGTGGCCAGTGGAAAAGCAAAGAGAAGTGTGGTAAGGATTGGCGATGCCAGAACTGGTGGGATTGCGGATACGTTCGCCGGCTGGAACCACCCGAAAATTCAGATCCTGGAAAATTGGAAGCATTTATTGATGAAAATATTCTCGAAATCAAAATACCCAAGATTTTGAATGGTGAATCTTCCTCACCCACTAATGCTGAAAGGGCCAGAGACTCGTGAGCATATTATCTGAAGGAAAAGAACTAATCTCATCCTTAAAAATAAAGAAAAAATGATGTATTTATGTTGATAATATCAAGACAGTATGATGGTATGTAATGTGTATGGATGGGATGCTATCACTTGATTGACAGAGTTGCTCTCTGAATCTTAATCAAGAATTCTTGATTTTAGATGTTAATAGTCTCATCGAACAGATTGCCAGGTTAAAAGCAACTGATGAGTATGACTGAAAAAGGAAAGAACATGACATTCCTTAACACCAGCCCACCATCAAAACAAAACAAGGGTGCTGTGTGTTCGCAGGCTCAATAAATCTTTGCTTTCTTTGAGACATACTATCTCAGATTTTGAATCGCTGTTTGGAGTTCGTGATCCTACTGCAGGCTTACTTTGTATAGAAGATGTGCAAACATGGTTCTACCAGTCATAGCTGCATGTTCCTATTTATGTCAAACCATGGCACTTTTTGCTGATCGAGTTAATTTGTTCAATCGGCTTCCTTGACGAGTTCCCTTCTTTCAGCATTCAAAGTTGCGAGTTCTTTGTGCAAAGACCTACGGTTCACTTTGCTCGTGACATGGCTATAACAGAGTTTCTGTTATTTGTATTAATAACTACTCTAGGAATGTTTTTATGTGCTGCTAACGATTTAATAACTATCTTTGTAGCTCCAGCACTTGAAGACCACATAAGCTAAATGAACATAACCTTTGCAGAGTAGAAACGTATATTGCAGAGAAAAACGTGGCTTGGTTAAACCTCTCAAGTAGCATGGATCGTTTAAGCAAGCAAGAAGACACTTGGTTCAGAGCCATAGTGAAATAGCATGCATCCATAATTGAATGGACATTAAAACATGGTGCGCGTAAAGAAAATTAAATAACCAAACATTCCTCATCAATGCAACAAAGAGAAAAGGGTAGACATGTTTATTCGATCCTGAATATATGTTGCATAATGCATTTTATACGTCAACATGACCTCCCATGTTTGCTTAGTAAAATTTTCCAAAAATTAAAATTTTTAATATAGAAGCAGACTACAAACTGGGCTTTAGCAGGAGAGGCTAAAGGAATATGGTATTAAAAAATTATATTTCATGAAAAGGAAAAGTGAAGCCTCTTCTGCAGGTCAATGGGAGATTTTACCTGTAAAAAAAAGTCCTACTGCCGATCCAAACTTGATGCTACTGAACTTATCAAATTGAATGACATTCCGCCTGTCGTCCACGCATAAAATGTGCAACCCGAAAGCCTCTAATCAGCTCCTTGCATTTCGAGTCGCTCATGTCCATTTCATGTCCCAATCAAACCTTATATACGAGTCGTTTTGAATTTTGCCATACCATGTACATAAATATGCAATTCGTGACCCTTTAATCACCTCATTGCCTTTTGAATATCTCAACGGCGACCATGTTTCCTGTTCCAACGACATCTTTCATACACAAGTCATTTTGGTTGTTTCTTCCTCATAAACTATTCCAAGTGCATCAGCATCACCAGTAATCCCCACAAGAACACTTACCATGTTTGAAATGGTGAAATCGGCTAGCATCTCTCACAACAATTTCACGCCCAGTAGCTGCAGCTATCAACTTTAAGGCATCGTGGCAGTCCGTACAGATGCGATGGCTCTGTACCACATTCAGCGGAGTGGAATCTGGAGTACTTATCAGCCCAAAAGAAACAGCTAATTTTTCACTGTGGAAAGAAACAGGATGTTCCTCCTGCCCTTGTA
The DNA here is from genome assembly GCA_011799765.1 of Nymphaea thermarum. Classification (NCBI taxonomy): domain Eukaryota; kingdom Viridiplantae; phylum Streptophyta; class Magnoliopsida; order Nymphaeales; family Nymphaeaceae; genus Nymphaea; species Nymphaea thermarum. Next base: position 130,697 of record JAANDH010000675.1, on the reverse strand, counting down.
CATCAGGAAGAAGAGACTCATTATTAGAAGCATATCCCATTGTGCTTATTTCATTTGTTACGTCTTCCAAGTTTTGATATATCTCTTCACTTTGGGGATGAGACTTGTCCCCAAAAACAAAACCGTGAGATCTTTTGTTTATCTCGATCCAACTGCACGCAGGAAGCAATCTTAAACCCCTTCTTCTCAAGGCCTCCCTAACCGTTGCGGCATCCTCAACCCTTCCAGTTGAACTGTAAATGTTAAGAAGTAGGGCGTAATTATTGAGTTTATTAGGCTCCATCCCGAAGAGCTTCTCTGCTGCAAACTTGCCCAATTCCAAATTCTTGTGCATCCTGCAAGCTGTCAGCAACGCAGCCCACATATTCTTGGTCGGTTTAAAAGGTGCATCTCTTATCAAAGCAAACGCCTCGTCCAGATGGCCTTCCCGACCTAACAGCTCAATCATGCACGCATAATGCATGGCTCTCGGTTTAAGCTTAAAATCTCGAGTCATTGACTCAAAATAGTGCCAACCCTGTTCCCATAAACCAGAGTAGCTGCAGGCAGCTAGCACAGCAAGAAAAGTTACATGGTTAGGCCGCATTCCATTGCTAAGCATCAGCTCAAACAACTCAACTGCTTCACCTCCGCGCCCATGGTTACCATATCCAGCGATCAAGGCATTCCACGAAATTATACTTTTTGATACCATATTGTCGAAAACATGTCTAGCATCCTCAAGCCTGCCCCACTTGCTATAGAAATCTACGAGTGCAGTGTTCGCAACGATATCTAACCCATACCCGTTTCGAATAAGACCAGCATGAGCTTGCTTGGCATGTTCATGAGAAGCCAATCGAACACAAAGTCTAACGACCATCGAGTATGTAAAGTGATCCATTTGCACACCCAGATGTTGCATCTGATAATACAAATCCATCGCTTTCTCGCTGTACCCATGAAGTGCATAAGCTGCTATAATAGTGTTCCATCCCACCACAGTCTTCTTAGGCATTTCATCAAACACCAGCTGCGCGTCGTTGATACTTCCACATTTACCATACATGTCAATCATTGCACAGTCTATGAAAATGTCTCTATTCATTTTCATCTTCAGCAAGCAGCAATGGAACTGTTTGCCAATAGAAATATTTGCCAACCCTGCACAAGCGCGAAGAACAGATGCAAATGTCCGTGGACTTGCATCCGAGACCTCCGCCCATAACTGTAAGAACAACATTAGAGCCTCCTCGTATTCACCCGAATCAACGAATCCAGTAATCATCATGTTGAACGATATCAAATCCTTCTTCGGCATTTGTTCGAACAACTGGCGAGCCCCGGCCATGGCCCCGGATCTGACGTGTACAAGAAGCACCCGGTTCACCAAGTACCGATCTGGCTGAAACCCATTTTTCACCATGTGTTGCTGAATTGTTTTCACTGCTCTAATGGACTTCAACTCCAGACAAGCATTAACAAGTGACTCATATGTACTTCTCTGCACAACTTCGCTACCAATCTCAAGAATCTCAAACCATTCCAACGCTTCGCTATATCTACCCAATGAAACAAGCCTTTCAATCTTATCACAAACACTCAAACTCGACTCTTTAATGCTACTTTCCCTTGAGCTCGTTTCTACATCAAAAGTTTCCTGAATCCTTCTGGGCGTCGGCTTAGGCTGGAGAGCTCTATCAAGAGAGAAACAGACGGCGGGCTTTCTTCTCTTTGTGGGAAAAAATTCAAGCCAAGCGGAGGTCAGTTTCCAGCCTATACAAAGTTGAGGGTCTGAACTCAAAGAGAAAGATGCAGCTTGACTCTGAATGCTCATGCTGTGAACTTGTGCCAACATGTCGTGCTATGAATGGATTCAACTCAGATAAAAGAAGGACTCTGCATAAGGGAGAGCCGACAGCTATCTTGGAGGCTGAGATCGGAGGCCGTCGGGAAGATCGACAATCGACAATTTCATTGAAAACCATTCATGGGAATTCAGAAGGGGACTTTGGAGGTTCCACAGAGAGAGAGAGAGAGAGAGAGAGAGAGAGAGAGAGAGAGAGAGAGAGAGAGAACCTTGGAATCTCCGTCGGAGGATCAGCTCCGGAAGTATCGCCGAAGGACGCTCGGCCGATAGGTTAGTTGGCCTGACTCTTTTAGCCGCTTGAAGTTCGTGATTTTTTTTATGGTAATTCCTCTTTGCGTCGGTCTCTGAGATATTTTGCATGTTTTGCTTGAGCCTTTGAGATCTAAAGTGGCAGCGAAAATGCGCACTTCCTGCAATTGAGAAACCCGTCTAACCCAGCAAGTCGGAGGAGAAATGCCATACGCATTACTAAGTCCAATCTAACAATGTGAGATTAAAAAAGATCGAAACACATATTAGAAGAAAAACTGAAAATCAGGTCCTACCAAATTTAAGTTTCATATTTAAAGGTAATTCAGGTTCAAAGTTGAGCTGGATCCAGACTCAAATTCAGGGACAAAACTTGCTATTATAGCTAAACCTCATTACGATCCAATTGCAGTCGCTGAACAGATTCAGATTCGACAGAATATCATGATAATTGTTAGTCATCTGTGAGATCAGTGGCCTGAAATTATATGTTCCTTTACCTGCCAGCTAGTAAATCTGGCATTCGTCTTATGACAAGTGGGCGGGCGTGCTCCTAGGTAAGTAATCTGGCATTCGTCTTAATCGAAACTTATGTATTCACAGAGGTAAATGCTTTGACAAGTTATTTGCGATCACTCGGCCGCATAATGCAGTTAAATACATGTTATTTATCGGCCGATGAGCATATATTTTACTTGCTGAATTACTAGCTCGGTTCAGCCCAACCATGAATAAATTGGCTCTGTGCCTTGGATTTCCAACCGCAACCATCCTTCGATATCTTAAACCGGTCAAATAAAACCGATAAAAACAGCTTCATAGCTTTTTAAGGAGACATTTGTTAAGGTGAACACTAATTCAGGAAAAATATGTCTTGTGCAGAACAGGTCAACTAATTGTTAGGAAAAAAAAGTTGGAGCTCTTAGCTTTAACCCTTTTTCCCATATAAAAGTTGAAAAAGTTTCCCTTGTAAGTTCTAAACGGGTTGAAAATTTTGAAGAGCAGGTTGTAAGGGGAGAGTTCTAAAAGGCGTTGAGACGAAGAAACTGAAACGAATCATGAACTCTGCTGTTGTGCACTGGAAGTTTTCTCATGGTCTTGTCCTTATAAGACGGGTTGGTATTAAATGGGAAAAGATATCTTTTTACACAATATCTTATAAGGCGGGAAACCGAGCTGAACTGGTTTAACCAGGCATACTTACTGTTGCCTTCTCAACAGTGTACTTTGAGATGAAGGCCTTTCGAAGGTAAAATGAGTTTCTTCTTATTTCTGAGAGGAGGTGGTTTTCCTTTTGTGGGTATAAAAGAATGAACTATTTTAAAGTTTTTTCTTAAGAATTCTGAAGACTGTTATCATGCAATAGGATTCCACTTTTACAGAAGATTTCTGCCACTCCACCTGTGGATCTTGTCCTGAGGCTGATACGTTGGTCTATAACTTGGTATCAAATCAATTCATTTAGCTTAACATGTTGACCCACATTTATCGTATGACATGCTATCTATCTGAAATTATTTCCCTTGAATCAGAAACGTTCAAGGAATGTACTACATATCCCAATGGCATAAACGTTCGATATCATGACCAACTTTCATGGGGCACTTTGGTTGCCAGTCCTGTCCCAAAATTTTCAGCTTTGAGGTAATATATTGTGAGTTCAAGATATTTATGGCCATGCTTTAGTTTTATAAGAGTTGTATTCGGTGGAGAGCAATCACATTTTTACAAAGCGAATAAATTCGTGGCGTATTTGTCCTGTTTACTAATGGAAGGATAGAATAGAACTTGATATAAGCTACCTGTTGGTGCTGAATGTACATGGAATTCGAATGTGGAATTCATGGTCCACGGATTGATCCTTCCATGCATGCCATTTTACGCTCTTGGCTGCAGCTAGAGACAAACTTCATATGTAGGATAATCTTCATTGCTAACTGAAAGTCCGAAAAGGTATACTTAAATTGAATGATGAAATTTGAATTTTTAGATGGCGAATAGTAGGATGTGTTACAAAAACAAAGTTGACAGATCTAGCCAATTTTTGCTAGAACATCATTGAGTGCAGCAACAGTCGCCTCATAGTATTTCTCTGCATCTGCGGTGCTCTTTATCTTGGCTGCACGATCCAACTGACCAATCAACAGATAAGCAGATGTATCAGTAGAATTTAGGCAATAATATCACATATAATGCACTACATAATCACTCTTTTAAGCTGCACAAAGGGTTTGTGATAGAATGAAATGTACGCTGTAACAAAGAAGCTAGTTAGCCACCATAGTTAAGCTGTTAAATCGTTTGTCTGCAAGCAAAGCCTAGGAACAGGATGACTTCTTTAATCCCCAGTCAAGCTCCTCATTTGTTGAGACAGATGTTGGGGCTTGCCACAAATGAAATTATGATTTGCATATTTGAAAGGATAATGTCTATGTCATGATAAGCTCTGTTCATTATACTAATCTTTGCTGCATAAACATTGAATGGAAGAAGGTTTTTAAGTAATGGAAAATATCTACAAAATCCATTATCTATCAGAAGTTTAAGAAGGGTCATCAACCTATTAACATTCCATTAAAGATTCAAAATTATTGATATTCTAAACTAATTTCAAAAACACATATAGGATGAGAAGGGTCATCAACAGTATGACTATACGAACCCGCACCACAGCATCAAGTTAAAAAGTTACAAACCAGAAAAAAAAAAAAAAAAAACAGAATTTTAAGGAAAGCTACTGACCAACTGAAGCTGCCTAAACATCATACCTAGCTAATGATTCCTATACACAGCACCTCACTATGGCATTTTCTCAGCGAAAGCTTTTGTTAGCAGATGCTACTGTAACTACAAGTAAAGGAAATTGGAACAGAAAGATGAGTTTACTTGGTCAATTGCTGCAAAGAGCTTTCCGGTGAGTTCTTTGAGGGACTTCTTCTCGTCCTTCGGCTTTGCAGAGATGATAGTTTTGAGATCATAGCGCAGGTATGAGGCCTTGCTCCGGAGGTCATTCATCACATAAGGCCAGGCTTTCTTGTCGATCAAACTCTTGACTCCGACAATGTCCTTGGCTGATTCCTTTGCTCTCTTGGCAGCCTCTTCCGTAGGAAGTGGCTGGAGATAGAACCGGTTCTTCAAGGGCAACTTCAGGTCTCTTGGTTGGTCAGAGTTTAGGGTCCCAGCTGCATAATTGCAAAACTGAAGGTTAATTTTTCTTGCTTCAACGTACTTTTGATTCATACGGTGTAGGATAACTCTTCAGTCTCTCCTTGTAGTAGTTTCATCACTAACGAAATTACTTTTCAACGTTCATTTCTTGCACAAGATACTTTGTTAGGTACCGTTTGTATTGGCATCGAAGGTGAATTATTTCGTATGGAGATGTGGGGAATGTGCCAGTATATGCTTGACTGAATCGGTGCAACATGGTCTATTTATTTTTTAAATTAAACAAGAAGTTTTCAGATTCGAAAGGGAACGGACGGAGTTGAGAAAATACAAAAGACCAATATTAAAATTGGTTCTATATTCATAGAGCCAAATATACTGGCGTAACTGTCTTAAACCTGCAAAATTAACTAATGAAATGTGCTGGTTAAGAAAAATTAGTTGGTCTGAAAACTTAAATTGAATATAACTATTAGAAATAATTTTCTGCAAACTACTAAGAATGAAGAATGATATCTTTACAATGAGGATGCTGCACTTTCAGAGCAATGCATTCACTACTTCATGACTTTGCACTTTCGTGTAGTTTAAGATGATGCTTGCAAGTTACAATAATCTGTGAAGTGCCTTTAGATCAATAGAAGAAATCCAAGTCTCCAGGGGAAGGGATATACAGAGCTACGTGACTCTGGTTGCATATGAAATCTTTTACCTGGTAGGAAAGAAACACGAAACAAAATCCCGTCGATAATCAATTTAAATTTCATGGTTTTTATAGCATTTTGAATAACCCATACGCTGAACGCCAGTTGATGCAAATGTCATAGGAGTGCGAGTGGCTTTTATTGATGCAATTAACATTCCCATGCAATGGCACGGGCAAAAAATCCGGAAAACGGCAAAAATAACTCCCATGCAATTGCTAAATTCATGAATCGTTGTGCAAAAACAAAAAGGACCAACTAAGCATCTAGCATGCTAGGCGTCGAAAACTCACGCAATCCGCCGGAAGGTGGAGGAGGGGGTCCAACTTTGATGGATTTCGCCTCGGCGAGGACGGACTCGACGAAGGACCCGGCAGCGACGCCAGCAGCCAGGAATCCAAGAACAGCCCGGCGGCTACTCTGAGCTGCGGCCTCCGACTCCAGGGGAGCCTGCTGAGCCCTGATCGGAACAAATGCCGACCGGCTTACGGCCACCCTGCTGGTACCTTCGGCTCCCATCAGCCGGCTCGAGCCGCTTAAATGTAGGCTTCCGTCGAGTACTGCTTGGGAGGCGCCACGTAGGCCAGCCATGGAAGCCAATGCTTGAGCCATCTCCGCCGCGCCTCCTCTGTCTCACTCACCGACCTCCTCCGCTGATCCACTGAGAGAGTAGAAAGCTCCTCTCCTGCAATCTTTTGTTTGTGAGACTGGAAGTGCTCCGGGCAGCGGGCAGCTGTCTTATCTACCCGTAAACACTTTTTAGATAGGGCCCTTGCCGTTGACGGGAAAACACGTAGACAACGAAAATAAACCATTGGACCGACGAATGAGAACCATACGCTACTTTACCCGCTGATAGATTCACATCGGTTGCTGCCTCACGAATGGCAAACAGTTTTCAATTTTCGGTGAAAAAAGGTGGATGCTGAACTTTTCCTTTTCCACTAAGCATTTTTAATTGGAAAAAAGTTTCTCAGTTTAGTCCAAAAGCAAACGCCGCTACGATTCACAAATCGGGTCTGAATAAAATTAAAGTCAGACAATACTGGTCGCTCCAAATCTGAACATTTGAAGCTGTGTCCAATTGAACTATGGGCATCATCATTGGATCTGGTTGCTTCAGCTAAGTGCAAAGGTGGCAGTTAAGAAGAATCGAGGCCGATGATAACCGGGTTTGGTCCCCGATTGCTGGGAACCACCGTCTTTTCTATCAACCATAGATAAAGTAAAGGGGCCGGAACGTAGGTGATCCCTTCACCAAGCCAATACCAGTCTGGCACCACGTGAGACGCTATGTTCTCCCTTTAAGTGTTGAAGTAAAGTTTAGATGATTGGGGACAGACATGTGAATAAGCCAGACTCGAAACAGTTCCACTCCTTATCAAGTTCGAAGTAGATGAATCTAACTTAAATCTGAGTGATTCTTGGATTTGGAGTAAGATGTGGCTTCAGTTATGGAATCCCAAGCTACCGTATGAATTTGGTCTTGTTAGACGTGAACCGAGACTCTTTTGATTTCAGCTTACTTCTGTCTCCTTTTCTGTTCCTTACTTTTCACTCGTCCGAAAAGGCAGGCATTACGAAAGCGTAAGCGCCCTAATCACTTTTCTGTTGCTTAGCTCTCAGTTCTCTTCTCACACCATCCTTCATGATTGCCGGGGCTTTTTAATTTATCCATTCAGTATTCCAAGGCTAGCTCTACCTATCCATATCCACTTTTTTTTCTCTCTAATCTGATAAGTTTTAGGCACACAAAGGATGTACAAATGAAATCTACAATGTCACTGAGAATTTAAGGTATGTTTTGGTTTTTGTTGCTTATATACAGGTACATGTGATAAGTAGAATCTTTGTCAACAGGAGCTCGATTCACGGGCTTCTACCACTAGAGTTTAAGTCAGCTCTGCCGCAAAAATAACAGCAGTAAATCTGTAGCACACCACCAGAAAAATTGAAGTTTACAGGGCGAAATATGCGTTACTGTTCTCTTTTATCGTTAAGTTAAACAAAGGTTGAGAGTTCAATTGACCATATCTCTTAGTATGTTCATTAGTTGGTGAAAATCTGCTCCAGTGACACATGCAGGCATGTGGGTTCTGCCACCAGTGCATATAACAAACAAGATTGACATAGTTTAATATTCTTAGTAAGATTCTTTTATTATTTCAACAAGAACGCAGTTTTTTTTACCGAAAGAATGGTGTGGACAACCCAACGTCCGCTTGTCCTATTTGAAAGGAAATCTTAGGTTTGAGACATTTTGTCTTACTCAGTAAAACATGATTTACGGCCGCATACCGGATTATATAATCGAGACCAAATCTCGATTCTGGTCAATCAAATTTGAGAACCAAGAATCAACTCTTAAGCCGTCGCTGAACGGAGAGAGATGGAGAACAGTAACACAACCTGTTCAGAAATTCTATTCATAAAGAGGTGATTTGTATAGTTTATAACCTAAAGATCCACCTCAAATGGACATATGAGTCGATAGGCTTTTGAGGATTGGGAACATGATGGTCTTACTCTTAGAGTTTTAAATATAACAAAAGCTTAACAGCATGCCCAGATACATGAAACCAATCTAAGAGCTAATTTGTACCTATGGACCCTGGAGACAGCACATGTGGGGTTAAGTTTTTCTCAGAAATTGAGTTACAGAGTGTAATTACGTATAAGATATTATGCATGTATATTGCAGCCCAACTCTGTTCTTTCCAATCCTAGTGTGAGTCGGATTATTGAAGCTATCAACAGTTTCAATGTTGAAGAAAAGGAAGAAATTAGATGAAAGCAATTTTCAACATCGTTCATAAACACTATAAAAATGCCTATTGAAATTCAAATTGTTAAACATGCACCCATCTATGTATGTCTCTCTCTCTGTCTCTGTCTCTCTCACACACACACACATGCATGTAGACAACATGATAACAACCAATTGTAGAGGCAAATAAAAAAAAAAAAAACTCTTTCTATTTTTCTCTTCATCAAATGTTTTACAGATATGGGCATCACATAGCTTGTTAGGTTGGAAGCGCACGTAGCATGCTATCCAGATCCTCATTTTAATTCTTGTGAATTACACGCCTCTCGGCTCTTAACATGGCCCATGCGTTATCAAGGTGAAGGTGCAACTTAACCCTCTAAGCTTCAACACAGTTCTGGACCCAATGGACATAGAGAAAGGGAGCGGAACATTGACTCTCTTTTCAAAGCAATGGGTTATAATCTTCTCAGTGAAAGGGAGTCAAACATCGACTCTCTTTTCAAAAAGCAATGGGTTGTAATCCTCTCACTCACCCCAAAATGTTCTACAATAAAGAGGAGAACCCACCATAGATGTTTAGATGTGGATGCGACTCGGTCACAATTTGACTTCCCTTGTGCAAGTTTACAAAGTCTTGGTTATCAGAGGCAGCTGGTTGGAAATGAAATAGACATTGAGAGCACGAACTTTCGTGCAGTCAACTTATGTTTAAGACCCTTTCAACGCACAGCCAGCAATATAACAAGGCAAATTAATACAAGTTGGAAATCTGAACCGAATCACTTGGGCAGAATAAGAATGTAGAATCCGATCGACAATTACATGCCGGAAAATGAGAAGAATAAGCAAGCTGATAGTTAGAATTTTCTTGCAGGATACTTAAAAGCACGTAGAACATTGATCAGAGAGGCATGATTTTCGGAATGTAAACCGCTCGATCTTGGGTCCAGGCTTCATTGATCTCGTCCAAACATGCTTGGACTTTTTACTATGAAAGGAATTCAATCCAGGATCTGAGTTTCATAGATGCGAAACGCAGGCATTTGCATGTTGTGGGGTCTGATCTTAGTTGATCTTCTGCACGGATAGGATTTCTTTAAAATTCATACTTTCTCCCATTCTTTGAGCATTCTTACGTACAATATGTCTACATAACTTTATAGTTTTAATTTTTTCTCAAAAAAGTTTTAGAGTGTTTGGTGACACTGTAATGTGGAGGGAAAATATCGTTCGCTTCCAAAATGACATTTAAAGCGTGTTTAGGTGATAGTTCAAGCTTAGTTTTGACAAAATAAGCTTGGAAATTCAAACGCCGGGCCAAATCAAAGACTTCGAGACCTTCTTTTTAAAGTTCCACCGAGTCTTTTTTATTTTCTAAAAAAAACAAAAAACTTAATTCTATTTTAAAAACTGGCTTTCAGTCTTACTTAGCATTTCAAATTAGTTTTTAAGAGTTAAATTTAACGATTAAACTCTTTCGCTCCGAATGACGTCAATGCCTTTCGGAAGAAAAGTAATGAACTAAACAAAACGACATGCAAGCTTTAATTAGATAAACGACGGTCGGCTTATAGATTTAATTTACAATAAAATAACATGAATTAGCTTATTTTGAAAGCTTAATAAATGCTAGGAATGAATTAGATGACGTTAAGATCTAAACTGATGATTTAAGAATTTGAAACGGTTTAAAAAAATACATATTTCTAAAATACATAGTCTAAACAAACTATAATTTTGTTTTAAAATATAACATAATTCTAATTTACTATTTCTAAATTTAACAATCAACTTTTTTTAAAACGAGAACATTATTTTCTTAAAATATACGCTTTAAGAGCCCAATATTCTATAATCATAATAAATGCTCTAGAAAACAAGAGTTTCTCTGTTGCTTTTTTAAATATCTTCTCAAGCACTAACCTTTACGAAGTACGCTTCACAAACGAGGAGGGCATTGCAGTCAATTTATTTCGCCCACAGGGTAATGGCTCCAAGCGCGCCCAGAGGCTGCGTTTTCAAATCATTTCAAAATCTCTCTCTCTCTCTCTCACAGTTTCACTGTCCAATCCGATCCCCGAGAACCGCAAGAATGGCCCGATTGAACTAGCAGGAGAAAAGAAAGACGAGAGCAGATGAGAAGCTAAGGTTTCTTGGATCTAGACGCTCGGAGAAAAAGCTACGGGTTGGGCGTGCCCGTTGCTTCAGATCCACGTCAACGGAGGAGGCCCCTGCAGGGGGCTGAGTTGAACGAACGCCTTTCTTTTGTGTTTGATCGAGGAACTTTCTTTTATTTTTTTTCTTTGTTGGTGTCGTTTCTTGGCGAGATGTTATGCCTTAGGCGAGGTGAAATTGATGTCATTTGGCGACGACAATAGCCGCCAGCCCCTGAGGAGCGCTTCCAGTGTAAGGTCTCAACCTGCATTGTTCTTTCTTTAGATTTTTTGGTACTTGGGTCTTGGTGTTCGCTTGCAGGTTGACCATTTTGTAGCTCACCTTGTTTTCGAATCGCTGCTGTTGCTTTTGGATGATTTTTTCTGCTCTTTGGTATTTGAGTTTCGTGTCTTTATTGGTCTATGAATGATCGCTTGCTTGGAATCTCATGAACTTTATGGTGTTTGCTGGGTCTGATTTCAATCAGCCTGTTGGGGGCCTGCTGCTGTTATTTGCTGGATGCGAAAATATATGGGTTTCTTTCTGTGTTTCCAAAATGACGTTCATGTGGGAACCAAAAGTTGATTTTTAGAAATGTTGCTATTCAAGTACTGAGCATGTAAAAAATCAGATTTCTCTGTGTAGATCAATGAAGACATCCTTTCGCTCATGGGTACGTTGATGCTTGTGGCCTAAATGTTCTGTAACATTGGATATTAATCTCTCAGGGAGGAGGATATTCTGTGATTTATAAAGGGCTCTTTTTCGTTGCTTGTGGGTCTCTAGCAGATTCCATCTAGTGTATCCTGATTTTTGATATTTCCTTCTCATCTTTTTCTCTCTGAAATTTTTAGGGGAAGGGACCATTTGAAGAAGTGCTTGAAATCTTCGGACATTAGGCCGTGATACGTTGACGGGGAGGATGGGGGCCCCGACTGTAAGGAGCCGACGAGTACTTTCTGATGCAAATGCGAGTCAGGGACTGGGAGATTCAATGAGCAGCACTTCTTCAACCATTCAAGGTTTAGGCAATGATGGTACCGTGGATGGTGGAATTGTTGAGTTTCGGAAGGAGTATGTGAATGAGCTTTTGAATGAGAGGATGAAAGGGAAAACAAAATTTGATTTTAAGGTAAGAAAGTTTATTACATCCTTTTCCATCTGGACTTTGGGTTTGATGGGATTAGAGAGAAAATGTCTTTTATTTTCTTTCATTTTTTGGGTTTCAGGGGAAGTGTGAAATGATGACAGAATATATAAAAAGGCTCCGCGTTTGCATCAAATGGTACCTTGAACAGGAGGAGCTCCATGATATGGAAAGGGAAAAATATGCTGAAACCTGTAAGTTTATTTGAATTATCGATTTGGTTACAATATAATGCTTTGAGGTCAACAGAAACCTACTGATATGGAATATGCATGCAGTTAAGAATGCCTTCTTAGCCAAATGAATCATAGTCTTGAAGATTTCGTGTATATCAATGTGTTTTTGAATGTCAATTTAAACTTTGTTCTTATGGGTTTATAGTTGGTGAGATGAACCAAAAGGTAGATGAGTTGACTCTGGTGGTTGAAGAGCTGAGGAAGAACAATGCGGAGTTGCATGAAAAATTTTTGAAGGAAGAAGCTGATAAAGTGGTAGGTGTCTTCCATTTATGCAATTATTATGATGCTTACACGTGCTAGCAATCTGTGGTAAGGCTCTGATGATGTTAACATCACTATGCTAATGAATTTTTAGGCTTCAGTTGAAGCCTACCAGAAGGAAGTACAAGCTAGAATTACTGTGGAAAAGTCATTGGCATCTATGTCTGAAGAACTTGAGAAATCACATAGACAATTAACAGACGCCAACCAGCAGGTATTTTGTGATTAAGTCAAGTGCTTCATCAACATATTGCTGATATCTCCCTTCTCTATTCTGTCAATCAGATTGCTGAACTTCATGACATTAACAAAAGGGTACAAGAGTACAACTCTAGTTTGCAGCAGTACAATAGTAGACTCTGCAATGATGCTGCTAGTGCTTCTGCAACAATTGCGAGGATGCAAAATGAGAAAGCTTCAGTTGTGGAAACCCTAAGTGGCATTAGGGCTCATTTGAGTTCAGTGCAGAACCAACTGGCTACTTGTAAAGTAAGTTAATTTCCTTTCTTCCACATTTTGCCTTTGTGGCTTCAGTTCATTATTTTGCTACTTACCTGGTTCTGGTCGTATTCCATGAATTGTTTTAAAGGAACATCCATGAGGAAAGTCGATGCTCTGTCCTTGTTTGGTTTAACTTTTGCACTGACAGCTAAGTTGTGCTTTTATATGCTTAGAGTAGCTTAAGCTGTTTGATTTTATATATTACTGCATGTCGTGTTACAAAGAAGGGGAAGGGTATTTTAGCTCTAGCCTGAAGTAGTTTATGGTGCAGAGCACATATTGTTAAGTTGTTCATCATCTATATATGACTTATTTAATTTAGAGTGGAAGGACACTTGGCATTTTGGGTTAACAACACAATATTAAGCTATGATGGGAATGTTGGTTCTTTATCTGCACAGTTCTTTTCATGAGCATATTATTAAGCTATGATAGACAAGTTGATTCTTTATATGCACAATTCAGTAAATTGTTGAATACTACTGGTTGATGATGTGGTATTTCCATACTTGGAATGGTTTGTTTCTCATATATTTTTGAATGAATTCAGGCATGGCAAAAGAAAATGGTGCTGTTTTGATTGTTAGCATTAAGAATCTTAATGGGTAAAAATAGAACAGGGAAAACAATTTGGGGTTAAAAAAGAAAATGAAATATGGAGCCATAAAATGCAAAAACATGAATTCTCATCCTTCTTTGTTTGTGAGCTTCATCACTTCTGTATCTGCAGTTGTCCTCTGAACTGTTTGTTTACCTTGTGTTTGTGTACTTCTAAATACTTGGCAGCCACCATGCTTGCCAAACATATAAACTTTAATTGTTAATCTATAACTTCTCTACTTTATTGAATCTTATGCTGTTCGTGTGATTGCATCATCCATACCTTTCCTGTTACTGCACGATGATATTTTCCCTTGACTTGATCTTGTGCTTTCCTTCCCAAATTGTTGGCCAGGATTCACTGCAAGAGGCCACAAATGCTCGAAATTTGGCAAAGGAGGAAGTTGGGCGGTTGACCATAGAGCTGCAGCAAGTAAGGGAGGATAGGGATATGCAAAAGGCTAAAGTAAACATTTTGACTGCAGAGGTTGAAAAATATAAAGAATGTACAGGAAAATCGACCTCTGAGTTGGAAGGTTTGATGACAAAGACTAATTGCCTTGAGGTATGGTTTGTATTTCAACTTGTCCCTGAAGCTTACTTGGTTCCCTACTTCTGGCCACAGTTTTTCATATCTGCACATTTTGATTTGTTAGGAGAGCCATGAATTTCAGATGGAGCGAGTAAAAATGCTTGAGCGACAACTTAAAGCTTGTCGTAAAGAAAAGCAGGTTAGTCATGCTTGATTTTGTATTATCTTTTCAATCTACAAGCCTTTTCTACTCCCTATGTATTTGAGACTTGGCACAGCCTTGAGGTTAAATTTTCTGGAGACTTTCTTAGGTTAGTGTTATTTTTTTCTTGCTAGAGTCTGACTTATGTCTTGGTTGATGACTTACAATGAATTTCAAAAGCTAAAGTATTTTTTACTTATATTTGGCATTCACAGTTTGAATGTTGGTAATCATTGGCTACGATTTCACTTAAAGATACATGCATGTCAATTTTTTTCCTTTATTGCCCTCAAGAACTAACTTGGTTGCCACAAATCAAAATGCAGATGCTAGAAATTTCAGTGTTGGAAATGGACAAGGAGTGTGAAAGTAAGAAAAAAAAATTACGAGAGCTTGAAGATACACTTGCAGAGAAAGAACTTCGTATTTTTGAGGGAGAGTTGGTACGCAGAAAATTGCATAATACCATCCTGGTACTGAAAAACGTTTTTGAAGATTCAAAACTTTCAGTTTCTTCTTTGCTATTGCCATCTAATTTTTACTCATAATCTGTAGGAGTTGAAGGGCAATATACGAGTCTTTTGTAGGGTCCGACCTCTGTTGCCTGAAGATGACTGTGGAGTTGGTGGTGAAATGACTGCTGTAGGATATCCTTCATCAGCAGAGTTGCTTGGCCGTGGGATCGAACTCATCATAAATGCTGGTGATAATATCTTCATCATTTCATTTTCTGTAATAACAGCTAGTGCAATGTGAAGAAAATATCTAGTATCATGATTCCAGATGACATTGGCTTTACAAAATTGATAATGAAATATATGAACTTTGTATTTTGCTTGTTTATTTATCTACTTGCTAAAACATTCATGTTTCATCTGTCAGGGCAGAAACACTTGTTCAGTTTTGATAAAGTTTTCAACCATGAGACTTCTCAAGAGGATGTATTCATTGAGATTTCTCAGTTGGTTCAAAGTGCACTTGATGGTTATAAGGTAACTGCATACTTC
The DNA here is from genome assembly GCA_011799765.1 of Nymphaea thermarum. Lineage (NCBI taxonomy): Eukaryota > Viridiplantae > Streptophyta > Magnoliopsida > Nymphaeales > Nymphaeaceae > Nymphaea > Nymphaea thermarum. Next base: position 115,314 of record JAANDH010000675.1, on the reverse strand, counting down.
ATTTCACATTCCTTGTCATTTACTTGTGAGATTTTTCTTTTTTCAGTCTTGTGGAATCACTATTGTATCAAATTTATTGACTACAAAGTGTAATTTTATACAAAACGGACTGGATTGGATACTACTTTGTGAATATGCTTGTCGTAGTTGCACAATGAGCCATTTTATTTTTAATATATGGATATATGTGGTTTCCACTTCTTCCGTTTTGTTTAGAGTTTCTTCAATCTTGTTTTTGTGTATGGTTTGCCATGCTTTCTGTCTTTCTTCTTTCTTTCGATGGTCAATTATAATCGAGTACATAAAGTCACCTATCAGTATCTGCTGGCAGGTATCCATCTTTGCTTATGGTCAGACAGGTTCTGGTAAAACTTATACAATGATGGGTGGGACAGACAATCTGGAACAACAAGGGTTGATTCCTCGATCCCTGGAGCAAGTATTTCAAACTAGTCAATCTCTTTCTTCACAGGGGTGGACATTTAAAATGGAGGTGGAGCTATCATTCTTGCTGCTGCTGCTTCTTTTTGTTTTATCAATGTTTCTACCATGCTAGATTTCGTCATTTCCATATTCCTATGGTTTTTCGTTTTCCTCTTTTTGTTGGTTTATTTTTCACCTGTCTCACAACTGCAGGCTTCTATGCTAGAGATATATAATGAAACAATAAGAGATCTGTTATGTCCTGCGCGTTCTGCTGGTTTTGAAACATCTCGACCAGAAAATGGTGTTGGGAAGCAATACTCAATCAAACATGATGGAAAAGGGAATACATATGTAACTGACCTTACGATTGTTGAAGTTTGTAACTTAGACGAAGTATCCTCGCTTTTGCATCGGGCTGCACAAGGGAGGTAATATTGGAAACTTTGAACACATGTTGTTGTCTATTATGTGTTTGCGTACTACGTAGATTACATTTCCTTTGCCATATTCTTCTAAACTAGTTGCATACTTCGCACATTATGGTGTCTCGGGAAATAGATTCTTGGTTTGGTAATGGCGCTCTATGTTGTCTTAGATCTGTTGGCCGGACACAGATGAATGAGCAGTCATCACGTAGCCATTGCGTTTTCACATTACGCATTTCTGGATCTAATGTGGTAAAAATTGTTTTCAGTTATTGGTGCTTATTTGAGTATTCGTTGCATACTTCAAATTGAAGTATTAGATATTGTCTCTTGACAGAACACTGAACAACAAGTGCGAGGAGTGCTTAACCTTATTGATCTTGCTGGCAGCGAGCGTCTCTCAAAGAGTGGTTCAACTGGGGAACGCTTAAAAGAAACTCAGGTTTTCTTCTTTCAGTTTCACATTTTGAACATTGTTCTATCTTTTTTCCTATGTGTATGTTCTCTAGATAAATGGCTAAAATTGTTGACTGGAAATTTCTTTAGGCAATTAACAAAAGTCTATCCTGCTTGGGTGATGTCATTCTGGCCCTTGCGAACAGGGAATCTTATGTGCCTTTTAGAAACTCGAAGTTGACATACCTTTTGCAGGTGCAAAAAATTTCTTCCCTGATCTATTTGGTGCATATTAGACTTTTGCTATTTTTTTCTTCTTTGCTGTTTCTGAATTTTAATTGTTTACTGGTTCATAGCCTTGTCTTGGGGGTGATTCAAAGACACTGATGTTTGTCAACATTTCTCCTGCTCCTTCCTCGGCGAATGAGTCATTATGCTCCTTGCGTTTTGCTGCAAAAGTAAGTTCTTGTGAGATTGGGGTTCCTCGCCGTCAGACACTTACTCGCCCATCTGATGCACGTTTAAGCTATGGTTGAAAAGGTACATTGATTTTGGAGCTGTTTTGCTATTCTAAGTGGGTACATTGCCTTGGAGTGCTCTTTTGCTCCATAGTCATTTGCAATTTGAGTTCAGCAAGAAATGGTGGCTGATCCTGAATGTCTAAATGCATTGTGCAATTTTAGTTTGACTATTTGACTTGAGGAATGTATTTGTTCATCACATACTTTTCAGATGATACTATTTCAGAATGGAAATATTATCAATCAAACCATCAAGCAATTACAGAAGAGTTTATGCTTTCATATTTCATATCAGTATCTTTATCTCTCTACACAAATTATCCTATATACATATTGGGATGATGTACTACACTGTAGTCATTTTTTATTATTTAGTAAAATTCCTTGGCCACCTTCAACATACAATTGTTCCACACACACATACAGAATGAATATGTGCATGTCAAGTATATATTTTAGAGATAAAAGTTTATACTATTTACTGAATTCTTTGTTTCTAAAACGCTCGGTATGTGACTTCTGTGGGCAGTGCTTTTCACCTTCTGGATCCAAGTGTAACTAAAGAACTTATGTTGATGTGGCGTATTGGCCTTATAGGGTCTGTCTTTTAATCAAATTTTTGTTGTAGTTCCTATATATATATTCTTGCTTCTTGAGTAGTCAGACAATTTTTTCTTTGAGACATCGTTGGTCTAATGAGTGTGCACTTGTCTAAGGTGACTGTAAATTCTGACAGTATGTATGCACTTTTTTCAGCTAGCGGTGCTAAACTTTCTCAACGAGCAGGATTATAATTTTGCCGTCTAGGTAAACATTTGATGCTGTGTGGATGTCATCTGATCATTCTGAGGAGAAAAGTGCTTTCTCCCATGGCGTTTTTTGCAATAATGGTGGTCCATCTACTACGACAGCAGAATAATGCACCTGAAGCTTTGAAGGTTTTCGCTTCTGTAGTTTTCCACTGGTGTGGCCGTATAGTTGCTACAGTTGTATAGGTGTATCCAACACTTTCTATTGTAACATTATTGTGAAAAGAAATGCATGCAGTCCATTTAGGTAATCTTCCAGTGCACTTCCACATCCACCGGTGACCAAATCCCATTGCTTTATAATATCAAGCCGTATTATAACGTATATCCTTTCTCAAAGTTCCAGGAGCTGTCGATACAATTGTGTTTTTGGTATGTTTCTTGTGGCAATTCCTTGATATCGTAAAGCTTCTGAAAGTTCCAAGAGCTGTCGATTCAATTGTGTTTCTGGTATCGTGGCAATGTCTTGATTTTTTGAAGCATTGAGTATATTCCAATAACTCGTTTTATTTCTCTAGGAAACTCCTCTTAATGTATGCCGATCTAAGGAAAAGCACTTGATCGATAGGCAGCTAAACTAGACGGATGAACTTCTCTCACTTTTGTGAAAACGATCTCTATTTTTTCATTTCATTGATAGGTAGCTAACAAGATGTGTGTGAGAGAGACAGAGAGGGAGAAATGGTATAGGTATTGTCCCTGTTAAACTGCAGTTTGCATGTGGCACTTTAATCAAGCAAACACGACCTCCTCTTCCAGTCTAAGCCATTTGTGCCATCACCTCTTCCAGGATCCTACTGATCTCCTCGTAGCAAGACTTCGTTTGAGGAACACTGCGCGACTTTATTGCAACCTCCAACTGCCACGTTCAAGGAGATGCCAATATTGAGAGGAAAAAAATGATGCTTCTTTTTTATAATATCAGCTCAAAATTTTTTGGTAATGCTGTTTCAGAAGATTTATTGTACTTGCCTTTTCAACATTGTCAAATAATCTGTTGGCAAGATTGGTAAGTCCTTCCTTTTCGTCTGCCGGAGCTGCGGTAATAACTTTGTCGAAGTCATAGTACATGAATGTCGACTTGAGGCGCAAATACTTTCTTATATATCCCCATGCATCTTGATCTATGATATCCCCCATGCCCAGAAGGTCGAAAGCAGTCTTCTTTAGTCTGTACGCACTGCCCTTGGGCCCAACCTTCGCCATGTAAATTCCTTGTTTGAGAAAAGACCGTGTTCCTGTCTCTTCATTGTTTATTTCTGCAAGCATGTTCACAGGCACAATGTATCGGCAATTTTCTTTTGTGTGTGTGTGTGTGTGTGTTTTTTTTCCCATTTCCTTCATTGGGAGCCTACACATTGCACTAGGATGTCAGTTTCCGTACGATCCCAAGAGCAAGAGTTGGGATAGCAGCTACTTAATACCATATCCACTGTTTGGGAGTTGGATTGTTCAATCAACTGGATTGGCATCTCTTTGCCAACTAGCAGCTCAAATAAGGAATGTAAACCAGAGCAGATCCTTCCACTTGGCAAACAATGTTGGGCTTAATACCTTCAAGTTGAAGGAGATCAAGAGTTCAACTACTGTGCATCGTTTGGCATAAACTGCTGAGTCCTGCCTAACCCAGCTTACCTAATAACATCGTGAAAAAGAAAAGAAAGTGTTTAAACTAAAAGATGTTTTGACACTGTCGAGTAAAACATAAGCCCATCTATAGATATTTTAAACATTAAGCAGTCCCAAAAGAATCACCTATCATGAAATGCCACTGGCATGACAAATCCCGAAGAAACCCAAACACCCTCACATACGGGGATAACGTACATAACCTATAACTTGTATAAGAAAAAACAGTGAGCAAGGTACGAACTGTTAGAAGCGGGAGGAAGAGTATCCAAAAGGCCATCCAACCAGAACCGTCTTCCTTCTTCAGCTAGCGACTTTGCCGTACTCAGCTGGCCGGAGAGTGTCACGGTGGCCAGGCTGAGTGCAGCAGTTCTTCTTGTGGTGTGCGGAGCCGCGTCATCTGTGTCCGGGTTCGGAAGTTGGCTTTGTGCAAGAAACCTTGGGCACCTGCGCCTCCCGGTGCTTACGAGTTTGTTTGGGATGATCCTACTTGCCGACTGAAGAACTGTTTCAGCAGTTCCTCTCATTCTTGCTGTGGGTTGGGGCAGGGATGTGCTGAGGACGCCTCCTCTACCTTCTCTAAATGAATGGTTGGTCGCCACAAGCAGTATGTGGGTCCCCGCTTATCTCCTTTGGTGTTTCGGATGTTGAAAATCACATGGCCTGTTGTATGTGGGAAAATAGTTCGTAATACTGTTCTGAAGAGTATTTCGTTGCAACTAAATTTGATTCTCATTTATAGATGTTGGTAGATATTGATGCTTTGACCCTATTGTGAGATTTACAAAGCTAATACGATGTAGTACTAGTTTTCAAAAAATTCAATCGGTCCAAATAAATGCAAAGGCATCAATTTTTTATGCTTTACCGCAATAGTAACTCGATACAAATGCCTTAGCTAGTTTTCTTCAATCATATCGTAAATATGTTATATATAAACTGCAAGTGGCCAACAGCTTTTCAGATTTCATGGAGAAAATAACAACATTGTAAGTGTCAAAATAAGCACATTCTAATATTAAAGCAGTTCTTTCTTGCCTGTAAAGAGGATGAGATTTTCATGAATGCGAAATTCCCTTGACTCTAAGAAGCCTCGGGAGTCGGGAACCGTAATAGCGGGCAACTCGGCATCTCTGTTCCGGTTGAAGCCACCAGAGAGTCGAACTACAACTAGGTCACTTGGGATCGGTATTTCTTGATCCTTTGGACGTTTGCCTGTTCGTACGAGTGTTGAAGTTGTCGCGATGGCCTTTCTTAACCTATGAAAAATGATAACCGGTGAGTAGTTGATGCTTCTCGCCGTCCCCGGGAAGTTGAAAACTCAAGTATAAGAAGGAAAGGCCGGTCGAAGTGTTCGATCAAAGAGGTTACTCGTTCATCCAACAACCCAAATAACTATGAGCAATCTCTCCTGTAAGATCACCAGACCCTACCATGACAAGACCTTCTCTTTCACATTCTCTCATTTCTCTATTGAGGAAAGCGGGGGAAGCCAGGAACCTCTCAAGTGGGAAACAAGTGCACGCCAATGTGATCGTTTCAGGACTTCACTCGGACGCCTTGGACGTAGCTCTTACTGCAATGTATGCGCTTTGCGGCGACATGATCGTCGCTGAAACGCTGTTTGAGAAAATGGGTACTAAGAATTCATATTCTTGGAACTGCATGATTAAAGGGTATGCAACAAATGGACATCCTCGAAAGGCTTTTCTGTGGTACGAAAGAATGAATTGTGAGGGGATTCCTGCTGATAATTTCACATACCCATTCTTGTTCAAGGCTTGTTCATGCCTATCCGCCATCAAAGAAGGGAGGAAGTTCCATCTCGATGCGAGGAATAATGGGTATGAATTGAATCCGTTTGTGGCCAACTCGATTTTGGATATGTACATGAAGTGCGGTTGTCTGAGCGACGCACGCCAGTTGTTCGACACAATGCCCGTGCGGACAGTGGTATCCTGGAACACTATGATCTCCGGGTATTTTCAGAATGGGCATTCTGAGGAAGCTTTGATGATGTATGATTTGATGAAAGATACTGCTGTTGATTGCGATGCTGTAACTTTTGTTGGTGTTCTACCAGCTTGTTCACAGTTGAAAAATTTGCAGAAAGGGAAGGAAATTCACGAATTAGTTGATTCATTGGGACTTGCTAATGTCCTGTCAGTGAAAAACTGTTTGATAGATATGTATGCGAAGTGCGGATGTTTAAAGGATGCGCGCCATATCTTCGATGCGATGGCCAAAAGAGATGTTGTCTCATGGACAGCCCTGATTGATGGCTATGTCCAGAAGGGCGAGATCGACAATGCACTTTCACTCTTCTGCGAGATGCAAATCTCAAACGTAAGGCCCAATTCACTGACTCTATCCTGCCTTCTGTCCGGTTGCACAAGTGCTTCTTTCTCAAACTACGGGAAATGCATACATGGTTTCTCAATTAGGAACGGACTACATTCAGATGTTTTTGTAGAAACTGCATTGATTGACATGTACTTGAAGAGTGGAAATCTCGATGTTGGGCATCGCTTGTTCAAGAATACTTCTAGAAGGAGAACTGTTCCATGGAATGCGATCATCGGTGGGTATGCACAGAATGGGCTAGCAACGGAAGCTGTGGCTCTTTTTAAGCAAATGCTTTTGGAGAAAGTGGAGCCCGATCGTGCAACAGTGGTGTCAGTTCTACCTTCATATGCCAGTATAGCAGATTTAAAACAGGGAGAGAACATGCATTGCCATTTAATCAAAACGGGGTTCAGCTCAGCCATGGAAATCAGCACAGGCCTCATTGATGTGTATATGAAGTGTGGCAGCCTAGACTCTGCACGCATGCTCTTCGATGGAATGAGCAAGAGGGATGTCGTTGCCTGGAGTGCAATCATTTCAGGCTACGGGATGCATGGTGATGGGCATGCTGCTGTTTGCCTGTTCAATCAAATGATAGAGTCTGGCTTAGATCCAAATAAAATCACTTTTACATCAATAATACAAGCTTGCAGCCATCGTGGACTATTGGAAGAGGGCTTGGATATATTTCGGTTCATGATGAAGAATTATGATAGGGAGCTCACTGCTGATCACTATGCATGTGTTGTTGATCTGCTTGCTCGTGCTGGTCGACTAGAGGAAGCGCATGAGCTGATCAGAGGAATGCCGTTCTCTCCCAACTATGCAGTGTGGGGTGCTTTGCTTGGTGGCTGCTCGCTGTATGGGGATGTTGAGCTTGGCGAATTGGCAGCAATTCACCTATTCCAAATGGAACCAGAAAACACAGGAAACTACGTCTTGCTCTCTAACGTCTATGCCGCAGCAGGGAGGTGGGAAGACGCAGAGCGTTTGAGAGGTTTGATGAGAGAAAGAGGGTTGAGGAAGAGCCCCGGGTGCAGTATGATAGAGTTGAAAAGAAATATTGCCTGCCAAGTTGCAAACGAGTACTGAAAGAAAAGCGCGAGGAAAGCGTTTCACATCTTTGTGGAATTTCTTGTAGAAAATGAGACCCTGATCTCAGGGACATGGAAGCCAATCTCCTTCCCCACAGAATTTCAACAGCTCTGTTTCCTCGCCCTTGATTTTTATGTGCCATAAGAGTCCCCAACAAATCAATCAGTTTTCTTTTTGTGGTGTCCACTTTCAGATTTTCATTGCCCTGTAGGGTTCCAACAAGATCTCTTTTTGGGTAACAAATGATTTAAGCTTATTGGCGGTTTTTACACCAAGATTCAGAAAACTTCGGTCGTTTTGTTTAATATCCATCATACTCCCTTTGAACAGAATGAGAACAGTTGGGAGAACTTCGCTCAGTTTTTTTCTCATAGCATGATTAACATCCATTAACTAGGGTGACTTCACGCTGTCGAAAAACAAATTGTCACCTCTTAAAATCGTCGGTGAAGGATATGAAAGCATTCCCCCCTTAAAAAGGGTCTTTGATCGCATGAAGGCGTCACAGGAAGGCGCTCTGTAAAAACATTTAGTTAGAACTTTGTAGGGTTTACCCTTAAAAAGGGGACCCTTCCAGAAATTCTCCAAAGCCTGGGCCAAACCCAGGCCCTGGAGGGGGTTTGGAAATAGTTTTCAACCAGCAATTGACGCGCCTCGGTTTAACCTCACTAGCTGCGTCATTGCCCCAAGCGCAAAGATAATCTTTTCAATCCCCTATCGATTGATTTTATAGTCCCTTCCGACCCCTTCCATCTCGTCGCCGATCGATACAGGACTAAACCCCCAGCTTCTTCCATTTAGTCACTCGTCGAGACAGGACTAAATATTCAAGCGCCAGTTACCCCTCAAAACGACCACCGCTTCTTCTGTCGTCTGTCTGCGCGTTCGGCTCTTGCCCCATCGCGCGACCTTCTGCAACAAGAAACACACAAACGGATGAAGCTCACTCGCCGATGGACATGTCGCCGTGAAGTTGCTTTGAGGGAGCTGCAACAGAAATCTGGTTGCCTACTCCTGATGTTTTCAATAAGGAACTACCGAATGAAGATTCTGTTTTTTCTTACACTTACCGGTTTATGCTATCGGAGAGAAACAGGGACATTGCAACTTTTGATCCTCTCTGAATTGAAGGCTTTATATGCAGGCCTCTAGCCAGGTAAAAAAAACTGCTGAATGTATATGCTGGAAATGGAGATTCAGTTGGTGGATTTCTTTTTCTCTTTTCTCGGATTAAAAATTCATATGGTAAGATTAGTTGCGTCCCTGCCGATGCAACAACTTGCAACCGCGTCTGCTGGTTTCGGTGCAGATGGGTATTCCTTGTGCATCAACACCAATGGATCCGCGGTGCTGTCTTGGTAGACAACTCTTCAAATTTCTTGTGTGGGTTGAGCTCTAAGAAGGGGGCCCTGGGATCAAACACTTCTCACAATCTTGGCATTTGTCCTGAAAACTTGCATATAAGATGCATTATTTGCTTTTCATATTGCGTTTCTCTCAGATTAATTGAAGCTTCAACATTCAACCGTAAACCGTTTATGACTTATGCTTACTGTGCGTATCCCACTCAAACAATTTCCGTAAATTCCTGCTCGAGCTTGCTCTCAATTAGATAGCTGTAGATATGTGAAACTATGTTTCTATGACATCCTTATGAAAAATAGGTTCATCAACCCGAAAGGCAGAAACTTGGACATTCTTCGTACCTGTGAGGCTGTGACCACATTTGTTTGTAAAAAACAAAAAATATGTTTGAATTTGATTCACTAATGTGAAAAACCCCATTTTGGAATTGATCTTGCTTCCTGCGAACCATGAAGAAGCATGGTTGATCCGTACTTCCGAGCTAGCTCAAATAATTCTGTATAAGAACCCCGACATACTGTTTAGATGCTCTTGTCCTATGACATCTAGCTGCTCAAGTATTTCGTATTTGTGAGCAATTGGTGAGGAATAGCTTTCAGAAATTTAATTGAAATAGAGATATTTAAACGTTAGAAATATTGATAGATCCTACTGGTATGACAAATAGAATAACATAATATGGCACGAGTGCTTACCGACTCCTTCTAATTGGTTCAGCCTGTGAACAAACTGACCATTCTACAATGTAAATTTGATTGATCTTTTGGTGCTGTATTCGACAAAAATCATTACTGTTTTCATAATATGAATTTGATCTTTGTCTTTTCACTGCTGAAGATAGTTGAAACTGCAGGTGCTTGGCAGGGGAAGCACACTCGCAGAAATGCAATTTGAACGACTCTGGAGAGAAAAGATCCTAAAAGCCCTTTCCTGAATTCTGTTATTATGTGAATGTGGTTGTGTTCTTAGTTTTTTCGTCTGTGAAACTTGACTTGATGCCAAATGCTCATTCTTCCACTGCATTGAGAACAAAGTAAGTTTCTCATCCTGTGAAATTTCGTGAATGACTCGAGAACCTTCACAATTGTACAGGCTGCCTATCACGGATTAGGAAAGATCAGACTGCCGTTATCGTATGATCATGCAGACGACTTCTGAATAAATTTCAATGGGGGATCTTGCTCACACTTTGTTCGAGCAACATCGTTTCTCTAGTGATCTGATTGGAGTCATCGAAATCTTATGCATCTTAGCTAGATACGGTGCACAGACCTCTGTCTGAAACAGGAAAGTTTAATAGATATGTCCTTGTTTGCTACCTTAACAGCAAAACAATAACAGAAGCTCAGAGTTTCTCTTATACACTTGTATGGTTGTCCATATATGAAAACCAGAAATTTTCATCTTGGAGACAGTCCTTCGCAAAAAACTTGATATTTCTTCATGTTGTCCCTGTAAGTTGATTTGTTTTTAATGGAAAAGGAATGAACATCGTTTTTATTTTCATTAAATCTTTTTAATAAAAATTTCTACCTATATGACGGAAGATGGAAAAATGCAATCAACATAAGGAATTTTCAGCACGAGGGCCAGTTCTGAAACTAAAGTTATAAAATTTTATCCTAAAAAATCCTACCAAGGAACTATGTGGTCATTCTGAGCCTAGAACCACGCCTGCTGGAGGATTTTCCTCCTGCATTGCATTATGAATGAACTGTAGTCATTCTCTATTCTGGAAAATCAGTGTTGTCTCCCTCTTTATACAACAGCAATAGTCATGCACTCTTGTCAGGATCGGCTTACTTATAATAAATATTGGTTATAGTAGGAAAATTGGCAAATGTGTTTGGTACGTCGCCTGCCTGCCACAAAACAGAACCGCTCATATGCTAAATCGAATTTATAACAAATTTTGTTCCACACTGTCCAGCCATTCCGGGAGCCACACATATGGTAAAATCGCGAAGCTGCTGATTAAATATCTGATCGTATGGTACTCGTAGTTGAGACTTGAGGTGCTAAAAATGGTTAGGCAGGGAGTCTCCAGATTTCACTACTTCGAAGTTGTTTTGGCTAAATCTGATCGTGTAGATATGACTCGTCTGGTAGATTTGATAAGAACAGATTCTCCCATTGTCTTTTTAAATTGGAATATATGATTTTCGAGTTATAAAATTGTGTTATTTCTATAGTTGCTAAATTAAGCTGGTCGGGTTTCAGCATTAATTTAAATCTCAGCTCTTATTACCACATTGCTGAGCACATCTTTTACAAAATTATATGAATCAATCGTATGAACCGGTAGTGCTTATCTGAAATTATACACATTTGCACTTAAACTTCTGTTAGATCGGTTATTGATTTCCATAATATTGGCGGTGAAGGGATAAAACATTTTTATAGTGTCATTCTGCAGTTCAAACAGTACATTCTTATTTCTTAACTCAAAGCAGGAGACTTGAATCATTTGACCCAAAAAAAAGAAAAAGATATCGATGTGATCTTTAACATTAACGCCATCTATTGTTTCATCGTGATTGACCTGCGTTCCCGCATGAGATTACTTGTTTGAAAATGAGTGGAGAACAGGCGGTGAGAATGGCAGCAACTAATTGTGCAAGTTCTGATATGGACAGAGTGATAAAAAACCATGCACGTGGCCGCTTCCTTCCTTTTTTTGGTCAAAATTTTGCAGTAATCTGATCCCAGATTGGTTTCTTCTCCAGCTGGTTGAGGGTACAAAAACCATTCATTATGAGTTGGCTTGAACTGGTGGTTGATGAGTCCACCTCAAAATATATATACACATACCTTGATTTAAATAATTATGAAAACTGTGTGAACAAATTACACCCCATCCATTTAACCGATCATTTACAAAGCTTTATGTTACACATACATACATACATACATACATATATATATATATATATATATATATATATATATATATATATATATATAAGGAAAAAAGATTTGAAAGAGATTTAAAACCACATGTCTTAAGCAAATGTTTCTATATTGCATTCCTAATGTACCTTCTTGAGTTGAAGGCGGATGATGAGAATGAGGGATGACCAACAAGCCTTATGAGGACAACACCATCATAAAGCAGGGGCAGCAATCCAAAATCTTTAACTTAACCCTTCACGCATTATTGCCACCAACATGTGGTAATTATATATTTTAAGGGTACAGCTTCTCTTGTTTGCACAAACATTGAGTTGAATGATTGAAGGGGCAGATCACTTAATAGAACTTAAAATAAGAAGAGATCCGTTCAACGGAAAAGGGAAAATAACATGACAGTTTGGATGGTGATGGAGGCCCAACCAGAGTTTACTTGTGAAGCGGAAGACCCATCAACGTTTTGCCCCTCCTTGTCATTAAAGAGAACCGACGCACATGTTATTTCAGGATAAAACCTTGTTATGTATTTAAGAAATAGGGAAAAGGTTTCTTGATCACAAATGATAACAAGGTTTTATTTTGATCAGATGCTGGTTACAGCCGACTTGGCTGACATGTATATGGCCAAATGCGATAAAAAAACAAGAGTAATAGAGGGATTCTAAGATGTAATTGCACATAAAGTTTGTAAATGCGGCTTCTGCTTGATGTCAACTGCACCTCTTCATCATACTGTGCTTGTTTGAAAATAAAATGCAGAGTGATGATTGCCATCATCGGATTCTCAACAAATACGTATAAATTGTCAGATATATCTGCGTAAGGCATGATATTATAACAGGGAAATTGAAGATTTTGCCATTGATGCTTCTGCGTCATCACATATTGCAAAATCGACAAAAACAGATTACATACGGAAGCAAAACAAGGTAGAAAAGGAAAGGATGGCAGATATTTTCTTTTCTCCTCACTCACTGCTGTCCTAACACAACAGGACGAAGTTGAACAATTGACAACCTAATCCCTAAAGTGGGTCCGATCTTCAATCTGACAAGACATGGATAATCGAGAAGATATTTATTATTAGAATATTGAAAAAGAGGAATACATGCTTATGATTGGCTCAGTGATGATGACACAGCCATTGGTTCTTATAATCCTCTGGATGAGCCTCTGGCGTCAGCTGCTCGAAATTGTGTTAATTCATATGTGATCAAGAATTTCTAGTTCAGTTTCCAACGATTGAAGAAATCTGTAAACCACAAATAAAAGTATTTACAGATGTATTAAAAAGCGTTGCTTACTTGCTTTTCATACAATCAAGCATCTTAAATTGTAATTATTTTAGGTGTAAACAAAGGTAACAGCTATATGACAGGTCAAAATCCACTAAATCGAATGTTGTGCCCCTTGATTCCTCTGCATGTTTGTGCTCAATGAATTTAGACTGGGAATACTAAGTCTTCAAAAAGCATGTGTACATATATATGTGTGTTTATCTACATTCTTTGCTTCTTTTCATGGGCTAGGCTTCATTTCAAGTTGGCAGTCGCGATGCATCCAAAATCATTGTTTATTGTGTTTGGTAGTGGGAAGGATAAAGGCGCATCTGTAAGACGTGAGCACCCTCTCATCGTAACCACCTGTTGAAGGTGGGAAAGAGAAAAACTATGGATTCCTGATCCCGACTACCAACCACAAAACCCCCCTCTGCCGACTCTTCCCCTCCCCTATAAATTCTAGGCCTTCTCTCACCTGCCTAAAGTTCTGAAATATTTGTTGGGTGTTCATCATGGAGTCTCAGGCGCAGCTCCAAAGGTCCAGGGTCCTCAGAGTAGAATCAGAAGAGTCATGGGAATTCTTCCTGTCTCAAGCCAAAGATCAATCCTGCCCTGTAAATCATTAGATCTTTTTCTCTCCTGTCGTCTTTCTCTGTCGAGATTCTCATCCATCAATTCTCTGTTCCAGGTTGTGGTTCACTTTACTGCATCTTGGTGTGCGCCGTCTATTGCTATGAAGCATTTCTTCGAGGAGTTGGCTCTGAATTTCCAAGATATTCTCTTTCTCTTGGTTGATGTTGATGAAGTCAAGGTACCCTGCATTTCCCAAACCACGAGAACCACAATTCATCTTTCATAATATTGATTGCTTAATTACTGCACGACCCAAATTTCGTCAACCATTCAACCGGCAATCTTGATTTACATACGTTAACAAAATTCAACCGTATGTGCCAACATATTTTTTCAACAAGAATAGCTCTAGCCTCTAAAATCAGCCACTTACAGTAGTGATTTTCAAAGCCGAAACAGAACGTGGTATCTTTGTGCCAAAATAATGCGTGTTTCCTTGTATATATCAGGGGGTTGCATCGAAGATGGAGGTAAAGGCTATGCCAACATTTATGTTCTTTAATGGGGCAGACCAGGTGGATAAGATCGTCGGTGCTAATCCAGAGGAGATTAAGAAAAGGGTTGCGTCGTTTGCTCAGTCTTTTCGTGCACATAGCTAAGATTCGATGCGTTTCTTTTACGTCTGCTTACATGGGAAAGTATTCGCATGGCTCTGTGGGCCTTGTATTGATGTGTTATGTATGTTTAATATGTAAAGTTCGTACATAATATGGTGTAAACTTGGTATTTTATTTGTTTATTTATGAATATATAACCTGATATCGGTTTGCTCGAGAACTTCGTCTCCATTCCTACGCTTTCGTGAGAGGCGTGTGAATTTAGAATGCGAGGAAGAATATACTCGACATTATGTATGGCGTTAGGCGAGCAGATCACTTCCTTGTTTCTAAATAAACGGCAAGTTTAATTTCTTTCTTTTTTTTCAATTTTTCTCGTCTATTATGCTTTATAACAATAAATGTCTTTCGCGCAAGGAGGGAATCCAATGCTTTCATAACAATTGTAAATTTAAATAAGGTAACTATAATTATGATCACCACGTAATTCTATTAGGTTCTATAAAATCCAAAACCGCCTGTGCATGTGGACTACGAGAAGGTTCGAGAGATGTTGAAGTGAGCATTAAAGGGGGAGATACAATCAAATCGCTTATGTTTATAAAATTAATTTGATATCAGACCTGAGCTCTTGATCCATAACCCTTGAAACTAAAAAATGCTACAAATTCAGGGGCAGAACCGAGGGGCGCCCAAGGGAGTGCTTGATTCTTCTGAAGTTGGATATCCTACTTTTTTTTTTTCAGAAAGATTATATCATCTATCAATCGATACAAATACAAAGGGATTCTGCACTTGATCAGGATATTAATAATAATTCTTTTTTTTTTGTGAAATAATTTTGAATACAAGTATACAGGCAGGTGCCTACGAATACCGGCTGATACGACTAAGATGAAAAGTGATACATATCTAGGGCATTGCTAGGGTCCTGGCCCGCTGGATTAACTATAAGATGCCCGGCCATATCCCCTGACACGGGACAAAACTTTTTGTCAGTTGTGTTCTGGAGGGAACCTCCTTGTGGGCTCAAACAGAAGCTTGGATAATGGGCTTCACCCTCTATCCGTGCTTGTAGCCAGGTTATAGGTGATGGCTATGGACAGTGGGGCTGCCTCTATGCCTCTGGCTTGGCGTCTGCGCGCATCAGTTAGCTCTTCTTTTAACTTGAGCACTGCGTAGCAATACTGTGTACAGATCTAAGTGACCACTATAAAAGACGGATGCTTGCAAATCCATGGCTGGTAGACTGTTGCAGCGCACCTGCGCATTGACTGTGAGTCTTTGGTTGCGTTCCTCTGCGGACTAGAGGGGATTCAGTTCTTTTCAGCGATGACAGTGTTCCTCCTAGTCTATTCTTCTTACTGTGGCCTACGGACCTCGGGTTTGTCGATGTTCAGGTTGTGGGGCAACTGAGAACAGCAGTGTGTGTTGTGTAAATACTCTCCTGTGTTGGAAAGGGCAGTCTTCAAGCTCATCCGCACCATTTTCCATCTGTGTGATATCTGGCATGTCAGTCACAGAGCCCACTCAGTCCCTTTACGGTACGTTCACAGTCTGCTAATATTCCAAAGATAGACATGCAGTTCAATTTTCCAAATTACGGATGTAGAGATCATAGGCCAAGTAGTAGCTTAGCTGGGTGCTTATGAGCGAGGTTGTTCTAATTAAGCTGGTTTCTGCACTTATAACTCCAGATTAATCTAGAAATCAGAAAATCTGACGAGCAGGATACGTCTGATTCCATCCTCATTTAATCCCTCGATTGAGATCAGTCAGTCTCATGTTGTGGCCATTAATGCGTCTCTCGTTTGGACCGAGCTATCGGCTTTAGCTGTATCTGAAGTTATTTGGACATTGAAATGAAAGGAAATGATAGACGCACTTTTGTCCCTCTGGGAAAGGGGTACAGTGGAATCTCCATCTGCAATTCCGTAAGTACAGTCCCCTTTTTAGTCTTTTGGCATTTTTCCTTTGCTTTACTCCAAGTGTTTTCCCGTGACCCCATCTCTGCTTTTTACCACTCTTTACTTTTTATAGAGAGAGACAGACTGAGAGGCGTTCCAGAGGGAACCGCTGTTTCTCTTCTCCCCTCCAAGAGGAGCCATTAACTCGATCTATCATTTCAATTTTCTTCTGTTGAGGAAGTGAAGAAAGAGAGACGAGGAAGAAGAAGCAACTAAAAAGGGAGTTACTAGTTCTGCAAAGGGGTTGGAGGTGAAGAGGGCTAACGAAAATGTGCTATGTGGGGAAGGCTTCAAAAATCTTCATAGGGATAGTAGTGGTTCTGGTGATTGTGGGAATGATATTGGCGTTCCGTTGGGTCCGCCACGAGCCCAACCACAAGAGCCGCCAACAACAATGTGAAGGCAACAGGTGCTCCCCTCCATCTTTCTACCCTCAACCCATCCCAGCAACCGCAGTAGCAGCACCACCCTTTAGCACTCCTACGCCTCCTGGCCCTCAAGCTGGGAGCGCCCTTAGTCCAGTGCCTCCTTGAGCCAGGTACCCCCCACCTTCCCCTTGTCTTCTTTCCTCCTCTTTTTCTTGTACAAAGCCTCTCTCTCTCTCTCTGGCAATCCCTCTTTGGCATGAGCGGGTTTGTTTAGATTTGTTTTTTCATTTGTCTGGATGTTGGTGTTGATTGCTTTTGGGGCTTGAGATTGTGAGGTGATAATGCATTGGTCGTCTTAATAGTTTCAGACTTTCAGTTGTGGGTCTCATTTTTCATGCTTGATGTAAGTGGCGGTGATATTTGAGAATGTGCAAATGAGGGTCTCTTCTTTAATTTGATGGTTTCAGTTTTAGGTCTCAATTTTTATGCTTGATGTAACGGGGGTGTTAATTGAGAATGTGCTTGTTTGCGGCTTGTTTGGTCTCAATGAGGGCGAACCTCTCATGATTAATACACTGAAAGCTACTGACTAGCAAATGAAAGTGATGGCTTTGGGGGCCGAGTTAAGAAGCACTGTTTACTTTCATGTCATGACATTATCCATGCTGTCATCTGTGTGTTATTGGGCGTCCGAGCTCACCCAGAGGCTTACCACTGTGGAAGATGAGCCAATTTGAGCTGAGTTACTTAAACTGAAATCCGCTGGGCCAAATTTTGTGCTGGCATTCCAATTCGAGTTTTAGGAGGCTGAGCAATTTGTGGCTTTTTTTCTCCCAAACGGAGCTAAAGTTCTATACGGCATATTTGAATCCCCATCTGAATTGACAGGAGAGGGAAGAAAGAATGAGAATATTACTGAAGATTCATTGAAATTTTTTATTTCATTTCAGTTACTCTTAATCTAAGATCAATCATGCAAGTCTTGATCTGATCTGAAGTACTGTTCTGAACAATAACTTAAGATTCAAGTCTTCTGTATTATATAAAACTCAGATTTACTTAACAGCTTCCAGTTTGAACACCTAGTATTGAAATGTATAATATGTACAAAGTAAAAAATGAAAATGAAGAGACGGGTCATCCCCACTTACCAATGGTAGTTGATTTATAATCAGCTTTACTTTTTTATTTTATCCTTGTGGGCTACTGAGTACAGATTTTGAGACTGGTCGCTTTCATCCACCGCATGTTGGCCAATTTGTTTCATGAAGGAGCAGCAGGTGGTCAGCAATTTAGCCGGCTACCTGCAGTTGGTGATTGTCCGTTGTGTCCACAATGACACACCATCTGATCCTGATGGTGTGCATGCCGTGGCCTTTTCCATGAAAAATCTGGGAAGATCTGCGTCCAGAGCTGATCCTGATGGTCTGCAAACTAGCTCGAATATAAAACCATTAATGAATTTATGCGAGGATTCCATTCCTTGGCACCTCTAGTTCCTGGTTCAGATATCTTTGTTTTTCGTCAAAGATGAGTTTGTACACTGACTGTTTTAGTGCTCACACATGTGGCTCATAAAAGGTGCAACACATTGTATACGACTACGAGAAGATGTTTGAATTGATAAAATGGTGGCTAAGTAGGTAGAGCGGGTGCAGTTTAGTAGTATGAAACTTGTGCACTTCCGGATGAAAAATTGATCTTCAATGAATGGTACGGATCACGAATGTTCAGGGGTCAAAAGCTAGAAGGAAGTGCTTGGACCATTGTTTTGAAATGCGTAATCAACATTTTAACAGGAATTCATTACCATCACAAGTGGGGAAGTGAAGAGAAGGTTACGATGGTGTCCAATTGAAGATCCTCGATCGAGTACCAGCATGCCCACCCTTGTTAGTTCACAAGAAGCGTCTACCATGGACGGATATTCCACTTCGATGCCCATGTATCTTTTGAAGGGAGCAATTTCAATACCCAGCAGATGCTTGAGATGACCTAAACCTTCCAAGTGAAATTCTCTGTTGCTGGACCTGTTTGAAGGAAGTCATGGCCTCACTCTTTCCAACTTAATTTAGTGATACCACAGTTACAAATTAACATTCTACATGCCATTATGTCAATTCACCAAAGTATGCAACAAGGTACCTTCGATTGCTGAAGGCCCAAGGTGCAAGAAGAATCTTCGGTGAACTTTGAAAAACCAATGCTTGGATGACGTCAATAGTCCACAGATCGACTTATACATATTCAGAGATGCTGGAGAAATATCTATCTCGTTGGTGAGATTGGTTAACTAATTATTCCTCAGTTGCTGCTTGAGCCCGTAAATCTGACATTTGGTTTGTACACTGATTTATTTATTTAGCATGCAACACAGCTGAAGCGGCATCTTCATGTAAACTTCCTGATTTGAGGGTTTCAATATGCAAAAAGACGTTAAGATAAACTCGATGCATCATCCATTCATGAAATACAGTAATGCTTAATAGATATTCAACTGGAGCACGTCTCGTTTTCATCATTAAGGTGTTCTGTCTAAGTACATCCTTTAGCAATAAGGAAAAATCCCCCGTGGTTTAAATGATATTTAATCTTTTAAATCCACTTGCATACCACGAGGGTTTCGTTCCTTCTAGACCAGCAATCACTTGCCAATTAGCTTCAAGCATATGAATCTTTGAGGTTACTTGCGAAATTAGCTTCTGAAAGCTATACTTGAAGAAGCTGGATCTGGTCCTACGTAGCCACGGTAAAGGCTAACACATCCTTCTTCAGTACCATGCAGAAACTGAATATATACAGGAAGAAGAAAACAGTTCATAGTATTACCGTATGATACTATTACACTGAGATAGCATAGAACGAAACAAGAAAGAATAGCTAGCTGAAAGAAAAACACATTCGGATTAAGCCTGTGTTGAACATTAGTTGGCTTAAGATCTTACTCACGGATGAAATTGAAAGTGAACCTAGAAACGGTTCTCGCTTTTGGAAAGTAATGCTTATAATTTTCAAAAATTTTAATTTACGCTGTAAAAGTTTTGCAAAATGCAGTCTGTTCCCAAATAGAATTTTGAAACTATATAGTTTGGCCCTTCAAGAAAAAAATGTTGACTCTGCCCCCTGCCGATACATATTCTATTTTGTAAAATATTAAATCAAATTGAAATGCTGTAAATTATTTTTGAAGTTCATAAATTCGAAATATGGAGAAACGGGCCCACGCGTAAGGATAAGTATCTACTGACTAATATATATTGAGAGCGGAACGACACGGTACAACATTATTGTATACGACGATGCAACTAATGGCAATACAAAAGGAAAAGATGAATTTGGAAACGCAGAATCTTTCTTATTCTGGCCTGGCCTTCAACGCAATGAAGGGGCATGCAATATCATGAGGCATGTAAGAGCATCTATATAGTTGGATAACTGCGTGTTTGGAAGGCATGGCCGTGGATTTAATCTCCTCATATATGGTATAGTTGGATCATTTAATATCCTAGAAGACCTCCAGTAACGACACCGGGAAGGGAAGGCCAAATTTATGACATTATCAGCTGAAAAATTGAAGCACTTCTCCAACAAAGCTGCCAAAAATCGGTTGCTTGTGCTTGAAAGCAACCTGCTTTGGACGCAAGGCCATGGTTGGACAAATTTAGATAATGGACGGTGAATAGGTAACGTGCATGCAGCACAAAATCATGTTTTGTTATTGGTTATAGAGCAGGGAAGACGTATTTTCACCCAATGCACGCACATGAACGTTGTTCAAAATAATTGATTACTAAAAGTGGACATCAATGGAAGAACACTACTAATTAATTTATGAATTGTCAGGGCGTTTGTAGTAGATGTACAATAAAAATCTACACGCATGCTGCAACAACTTGATTCAAAACCCATCGCTCACTGAGGCCGCGATGCTGAACTAAGTTAAAGTGATTCATGTCCAAAAGCACCACTAATCTTATGAATTGCCTTCATATTCTTGCGCATTAGTGCACATCATTATGTGAGTGGAGCAGGTGGTAGAAATGGAAGCGCGATACTGTTTAATCAAGTTGCAGCCTTGTTTCGTGAAAAAAAAGGAGATCAAAATCAAGGAAAAAAATAAGGACTCCACGAGAAACGATAAAGATGAAGTCTGATGTCCAACAGATATTGGTCAGGATAATGATGAAATATCATATACCCAACAAAGATTTTAACTGAAAATATTCACGAACAGCTTTCCTTATCTTGTTTCGATAAAGAATGGGATTCAGGCTTGACTCTATGCTTACCTCTCAAAGTGCAGGCCTATTAAATGAAGAGTCGATGTCTAGAAAAGAGAAAAGGAAGCGTAAAGTAGCCTAGTGCAGACCTGCACACGACATAAAATACAGTATTTGACATCCAGCATTACGGAGCCATGATCCTACAAAGTAAGGGAGGCGACTCCTAAAGTCTCGAAACCATGGATAAGAATCATACTGGCTACCGTTCATGTCAAATCTTTTTCGTCTCCTTTCATCGTCGAAGGGCCAAAGCTTACAGCCGCCTGCGAATAAAGATTAGAGGATCTAGATATCGAATGAAAAGGTCAAACTCTCCTGTCTCCTTGGGACTGTTTGGCCACAGAAACAGAATGCTACTGTTGATTTGTTTCATTCATAAATCTGTTTAACCCCTTAAAGGGACTAAGATAAATTATAAGAGTGAAGTTTTCGTTTAGAAGGAAAATCGTCACACTGTTCGCGTACTCGGGTGATGGGCCGGAGAAGCAGCTGAACATCGTTCTCTATTTCGATCAGCGGTCGTCCAATATATTTCAGGATTCTGATGGAATGGATGTATGTGCATTAATTTGCAATGGATGGGCCACACAGAATGATTGCAGAGCAGCCTCAGGTGAAACTTTAATTCCGCATATTCGGCGATCGTGTTTTTTTAATGGCAACTTGGGTTGTCTATTCTTACTTTGTTTAGAGCAACAAAAAACTTGCTCTGCGGTTACGATAAGAACTAAGAAGTGTCGAATTTACCATCATTCTCTGCATCTCACTAAGTTATGGCATTTCAATTGCCCTCATCAAGATTATGGTTGCAAGTGGTGGTTCCATCAGGATTTCGTCAATTCCACTTTTAATGCATTTTGCTATCCAGAATTTGATAATCCTACTCCTGATGCAAACGCCAAAATAATTGGTAAAATTTCTTAGTTGGTAAAGGAAATCACGCGTACGAGTGGAGAAATGAGGGAAAATCAGGTCATGTTTGTAGAAGAAACTTTTAGGAGCTCGTCAAACCACAAGTATACGATATTATAGAAATGAGCTCAGGTCAACGGCAGAGCACAAGGAATGAAGACAGCCCACGGGAAGAGCTCATCTTTTTCTTTTTCAAATCAAACGCCGACCGACTTGAAGTAGAAAACGAGCCCAGACCGACCGTACGCACCTTACTTGGCCCGTTCACCGTTCAAACCTATCTCGATGTCAACGGTGTGGATAATATTGAATATTTTATCTGAACCAAATCCCATCCCGATTCAGCAGTACCGAAGCGATCAAATGTGATCGTAACTAGATCTGAGTGGATCCGACCCGGTTACGTGAGCAGCCGAACCGATTCGTGGGTGCGCGGCGCCGTGCGCGTCACATGGGGAAGGGGCGTCCCGTAGCTGGACGCGTCATCTTCGTTAAAAAGTACATAAAGAGGAACCCAAATCCCACGTCACCTTCACGTACACGTCTCCGGCTCCTTCCTGCGCCTCTTAATTTCTGTACGGAAATTACGACGCTAGGATTTTGGTTCTGTGCTTCTGCCTCTGAAAATCTCGGAATAATGAGAGATCTCGATTATCTGCTCCCGTTTTCCCCGCATTTCCCTTTTCAAAAAATGTATCTTGCATTTTAATTCCTTATATTTGGAAATTTTCTGGTAAAGAAAATCCAGAGAAAATCGGATCAACCATTTTCTAAAAAGTTTTCACACTCGCCGTGTGACGGAAAAATTGTCGACGGAGACATTTTTCACCCGATCAAACGAAGATTAAAAGCGAAAAATATTACTTCGTTTTTCGCAAATGGTCCCTTTTTTGGCAATTACATCAGCAAACACGGACAGTAAACTTGTGGAAACCCAAATAGGATCTCCGACTTAAAAATTCTCCACATTTTTTCCTTTTTAATTTTTAGTCTAACAAACGTCAACCTTGCGGTACGGTACATTAGAAAAATGTGATCGCACCGCCAACAGGAAGGGGAAAAGAATCTCACCCTTTCCCATGCATCCAACTCCCTCTGCTTCCTTCCAATACATAAACAAAGTCCCACATGTCACTCGTCCTGCACGCTTCACATGAGCTTCAGTGCCATCATCTGGACTTGTGGGGGCACTTGCTACATGCTTAGTTTTTTTTTTTTTTAATTCATATTTACACCTCTTTTATATATATATATATATATATATTTCACTACTTGAAAGAAGCCATGGAAAGAAGGAATGATCCTTTCCTTAGTAATGATCCGTTGTTTTTGTTAGCCTGTATTAGTCAGTCTCTACCAGTCGATGCATATGATTTTGGCTTCTTAATGAAATACCAACATAATTCGACTTCATTTTTTCCCAAAATGATCGAAAACGGCCTTTTAGAATTAAAAAATGGTTTAAGGTTGAGTCACTAGAATTCGTCCATCCACGTGAATCCTGATTTCTTTTTTGTTTTTTCTAATTATTGAATCAAACAGCCATGAGGGGAAGTATTTATTTGTACATGTTGGCGGCTTTTCAATGTAGAAATTTGTGGGCACTTGCTAAATTTTTGATTGATAAACAACCGGAAGGTCCGGAAACCGGTGAAAGCGATTAACTCAATTAATTGCAATTACTCAAAATCGATAAGATAAAAAAGGAGTTGCCGTGTCGTCGCCTTGCGTACTGCTTCCCTGCCTTTTTCCATCCCGTGTCTCTTTGCTTCCCTCTCCCAACTACCCATCTCTCTCTTTCTCCGCAGGGGAGTGGGGACACCGGAATGCGGTGAAGAATATCCGACCGGCGAGCTTTCTTCGGTGGTTTTGCACTGGGAGACATGGCGTCCGGGGAGAACCCCGTGTGGCTCCCCGACTACGGCCTCATCGATATGGACGACGTGGGGAATTTTGCTGGAGATTTTCCCTGCACCGTGGCGGCGGACGAATTCTATTCGGCGTTGGCTGCGGTGCCGGAGATCAGGTAGTTGTCACTGCTCTCGACTGCGACGTAGAGTTTAGCTTTTGGAGTTCTTCTCTTCGTTTTGATTAACTTGAGAAGGGTTACAACACCTCACACTCTCTGGCTCGCGCTTTCTCTGTTTGTACTGGTATTGAACCGCTTATGGCGAGGACGGGGACAAGATGAACAGTTTTCTTCTTTTTCGTTTTTTCAATCTCACATCTTCTTCTAGTTTTTCCGGATATTTGTTGCTTCCAAAAGTACGTACCTGGCGTTTATTTTGGTTTCAGAAAAAAATGGAGTTTAGTAACGTAAAGCGTATTTAGGTCTTCCAAATAATTTTGTTTTGTTTTCCTACTTTTCCATTGAGAAACAAATTGACCTGTTCCTGCTTGTTATCTCGTCTGAGTTTTGGTTCCTTGATTATGTTAAGCAAGAAGGATTCTTTACACCATTCTCTCTTTGTGGCTTGTCAGAAGTTTCGGATGGTTAGAAGGATTATGGAGAATAGTTATAGGATTTGGGGAAAGAGAATGATATATGCGAAAGCTTGAGTTGTTTCTGTGGATTCTACAAATTGAAGGGATATGCCGAACTCCTTTTTTTTTTTGGAGCAAAATGATTGTATAGTTTCTTTTGGGATTGGACGACATCTTGAAGAATGAAATCTTCCCAATTTGTGCATCTCGCCAGATTGTGGAGAGAGATTTTCCTTTATTGAAATCTGAGTCCATGAAAATCGTTAGAAAATGCAGCAGTTACGGGCTCCAGCGTCATCACTTTGTCGTGTTCTTTTGGGATCATCAGGCCACAAGTTTTGCAGTGATCTTTAGAGGTCGTTTGGTAATAGTAACAATATTGTCCCATGAATCTGCCTCAAAAAACAAAAAAAAAATGGAGCAGATTCATAAAACACTTCTGAGGATGTTTAGTGAATCTACCCCATTTTTTAAGGCAGGCTAATGGGACAGTAATGGAGTGTTACTGTTGCCAAACAGCCTCTCATGTTATCATAGATGTCCTGTCAAGCTAATAGGCTGGTAGCCTGGTATATGATGATAAGTTCCTGCCTGGGAGAGTTCAGGAATGCATTATAGCTGAGGATGGTCTTTGGCTTGTTGACATGAATAGTGCCTTGAATACTGCAATCTCAGGCTTGGCCTTACCGCTATACTCCAGAGGGACGGGATTTGAGTTGGGAAGGATGTTTTATTAGTTGGTGTGTTTCTGCTGCTACCGGAGCTGGGAACCTGATGTCTATGATAGGGATCATTAGTCTCATATTCGCTTTTGTTGCATGCCGTCTCCACTGTCTGAGTGTGGCGATTGTGTTCAAATTGTCGTTTTACAGCAAAAAGGTTTCTGTTAAGCCACTTGATTTCATTCGTGCAGATGGAAATTAAGCTGAAGACTGAGAGAATGGTAGGATGTGTACAGCGAGAAGGTCATATAAATCCTTTCTGTGGCTTGTCCGAAAGCTGCTACCAATATCAGTTTGTGATCATAACATGGGGACATTTTGGCTAGATCATTATATTAGAGTAACGTGCACGAAAAACATAATTGCATTGTAATCCTGCAATCCGCTGTCTCACTTTAACAAAAGGTACTCAGAGATAATCTTTAAGAAACTATTGGCCACAATGTTTCTATCTGCCATCTTGTTGCTAATCGAACTGCAGAATTTACAGTAACTTGCTTTCCTTCTGGAAAACAGCGTACTGTGAAACTTAAATGCTAGGTTTTCTGGCTACCTTTTCAGCAACGTGTAATTTTGGCTTCACGAACTCTTTCTGAGGATTTCATAACAGAAAGAGAAGAGGTTTCTCTGTAGGAGTTTGAGCCCAATAAATTATTTTTCTTTTAGGTCGAGCCAAAATATGAATATACTAATCGTGCATGTCAGGCTCTTTCTGCCTTTCAGTGTTGTTTATTATTATATGCGCTGGGATTTATGTAGTATCAATATACAACTAAGTGGAACATGTAAGTATTTGCTGTTGTTCGTGATTCCTTAACGCGAGGTCCACCTTTATTGAACCAAGGATAGTTTCTGTAGGTTACTGCTAATAGACAAAATGCTTTGTTGAAACCGGTTCACAAAATGAGGTGTATCACAATTATGCAGTTGACTAATTTTTTAAGGATAATTTTGTCAGTGGGTGTAACACTTCATCTGTTGCTTTTTGATGTTTTGAGTAGTATCTGCTCGATAACTTCGTAGGACAAAGGGGCAAAATTTATTGAATGTCTGCTATGTCTTCATTCTTTAGTTATCTCCAACTTATGTGCAAATTGCGACTGTCCTCTTATGCAACATATAACTTTCTCTATCTTCATCTTTCAAAAAATCAACTTTGGTTTGTTGTTTTTAAGTTGCTTACAATCTTTCTGCATTATGTGCAGTCCAGAAGTGAGTGGTTCATTTGAGGGTTCTGACTATCATGGGAAGTCATGTCAACTGAAACGGTATGCCTTGTGACAAATATTTTCTGATATATTTCATGCACACCCCCACCTTACCCATTGCTAAAATGTCAGGGCACATGCAAAGCAAGATTGTTGCTATAACTTTAAATGTTTAACTAATAAATCTCCTGTGCTTCTGTTGCTGTGGCATCTTTGTCATCATTATGCTCCGTAATCACGATTGGCTGTTGGAGTGTCTGCTTACACGTCTCCATAATCCTGATTTGCCCATCACCAGTATAATTTTTGAATTTTTTGGCCGCAGATGCATTTCCTTTGTTACTAGTGCAATGGTCTTGGCTAGCAATAACTATAATTATTCTCATAATGGAGAAGTTCATACTTCACCCTTCTCATTCTGATATCCTACAAATGCTTTTGTTGCTTATTTACTGCAACATGCAAATCTGTCTTCTGGAATGCCATGCTTTTGTGCTTGATATTATTTTTTGGAGCCAACCATTTTTGTTTATGTCACCTATATCACTGTATGTCTCTTTAAATTTCAGCAGCAGGACTGAATCTTGTGGTGCGTATGGCTCCAAAGCAAGCAGGGAGAAGCTGCGAAGGGACAAGTTGAATGACAGGTTCTCTTTCTCTCTCTCTCTCTCTCACGCGCGCGCACACACACACACACACACACACACACACACATGCATACACATGTGCTGTGGTTGTTGAGATTGTCTTTATGGTGCTGGCAGGTTCTTGGAGTTGGGTTGCTTATTGGAGCCTGGAAAGAAGCCTAAGACTGACAAATCAACTATCCTTTGTGATGCCATTCGGGTTGTGAATCAATTGAGAAATGAAGCAGAGAAGCTAAAGGAGGAAAATGAACAACTCGAGGAAAAGGTCAAAGAATTAAAGGTGCACGGCCTTGTCTGCTCTGCTGATGAACCACACTGTTTCTTCGTTTTTCTTGATCTGTTTGATGGACAAACTGTTGAGTTGGGAACAGGTCGCCTAGTGATGCTGGATTGACTTCCAATGCTTGCACTGGTGCCACTCAGACAGTTATTTGTTCCCTTCTCCTTTTCTTGTTTTATTAACGTGCCTCTCCCTGTTTTCTTTCATTTTTTGCTTGCGAATTTAACCACCGTACTAAGATGACTCATAGTTATCCTATTGAAGTTCGACAGCTTGTATAAAGAAAAGGATTGTCTGCGACTCTGCACGAGTAATTTAAAGGAGGCTGCCTAGAGCTTTTCTTCACAAGCTTGCTAGTCCTTAATCATGATTCATGACTTCTTGGCAATTCTTGTTAGTGCGAAACAACATTGGTGTTGCCTTCTGAAAAAGATTGCATACGTTTTGCAGGCGGAAAAAAGTGAACTTCGTGAGGAAAAGTTAAAGCTAAAAGCTGATAAAGAAAGGCTGGAACAGCAGATGAAAGCAATAACCATGCCTGCAGGTTTCCTACCACATCCTGCAGCATTTCAGGCAGCATTTGCAGCTCAAGCCCCAGCTCCTGGTGTAAAACCTATGCCGTTTATGGGTTACCCTGCAATGCCCATGTGGCAATTCCTGCCACCAGCACTAGTTGATTCGTCAAAGGATCCTGCAGGAGTCTCTCCTGGTGCTTAGGTTGCAGCCCCCTTCTGACTGTCGATTTCTGACTGTCAATTTTTCATGACTTCATTTTCCCCTCGCTATGGTACTTCTAGAGTGAACTGCTCTATTTCTAATTTTCTTGGAAATGCTTTAAGTACAACCTATGTAAGACAATTGAGGCTTTGGCTTGTAAATGGGCAATAATTTTTTTGTCGATGGTAAACAAGAATTCTCAAACCCTTTTTGCTGCATTTCTACTTCCAACAGACGGATATTGAAACTGCGGAAGGCCTTGGGCTTTAGCCATTTTGCTTCCTCTCTCAACATCAGCTGTATGATCTTCTATATCCATTCAAATATTTGTATGGTTTCTTTACTTGGAAGACGCAGTGTCAGGGGCCTAAGTTGCACTAGTTTGCAGCTTGAGGATGGTAAATACATGCAGTAGCTGTATGGGGCCAAAATATGACTGCAGAGGAACAAAAGATGGCACGATTAATAGTAACCTTAATGATTAAAGATTCAGAACTTGCGTGATTTGGCTGCTAACGATTTGTTTTTACAACTTACAGTTGATTGTGCTCTGCTTTTCCAGGGAGTTTACATTTGAACATGGGGGCAATCCTCTCTCTTTTGTCCTTCTCACCTGACCATTTTTTGTCACAGTTATCTTTTTTGGTCATAAGATCGGAGGATTTTAGGAAGGAAAATAGATGTCAAAAGTTTGAGGCTGGTTTGTTATATATATATATATATATATAAATAAACTCTACATGGTTTTCTGGCCATACCAGCTTTCGAACCTTGGACCCTCAACGCCAGGTGAGAAGTGTGTGTGTGTGTATATAACTATATATATATATATATATATATATATAGGCCTCTCACCTGGCGTTGTATGATCACTTGATGATGGTATATGTAAAGGGCCAAGGTTCGAAAGCTGGTAGAGCCAGAGAACCATGTAGAGTTATTGATGCTTTTATAAAGTGCAACATGTAGAGTTACTTTCTTGAAAAAAGTAAATAACAAACAAATTGTACTTGCACATTAGACTAATGTGCAGGTGGGTCCTATAAATTCTGTGGGCCTTTTAATTTCTCTATGGTGATGCCTTATTTGTAGGTCGGATTCCATCAAGGTGTCTGACCAATCTCCGAAACTACAAGCTCTTCTCCAAACGAGTACGCAGGATAAAACCTCAACTTTAGGAGTTTTGAGCAACCAATAGTTAACCGTCTAAGGTAGAATAAGCAACTATAAAACAAATATTTTATTGACCAAGTATGATGCTAGGAAATACTTATTGACCAACAAGCAATTCGTCACACAGCCGATTTACAAAATTTCACATACAAGCCCATGAAAATAGCACAAACACATCACTTCAATATAAAACTCAACTTGAATCTGAGCACTCATGAGATACTAAACGGACGTCATAAGGAGCAGAGCCACTAATACCAAGTACCCAAGGTGCGGCCCAAAATTGGGCGACGAGCTGGAAGTGGTCCGTGATGCAGTGTTCGTCGAGGAGCCGAGAGTGCCTGTGACTACCGAAGGGTTGCCCGTGTTGGTACCTGAGAATGGCGTATCTGGTGGCGGCAGTTCTGGCTGGGTGGCCGGTGACAGGACGAGGGGGTGCTGCCGGGTGCCGGGAGCGACGGTTTCGATCTCGACCTTCATGCCGAGGTTGCAGTGGCCGGGCACTCCGCAGATGAAGTACCTCTTCCCGATGGTGTTGAGAGGGATGGCCGTATAGCCGTCGTTGTGTGAGCTTACGGGGTTGGTCACCTGGCAAGCGTCGAAGTCGGACTTCGGCACCTCCACAACATCGTGGACGATGGCTACATACCGGAAAACTGCAGCAAACATTGCCGGAAAGAGTTAAGGAGGCATTGAGCTTAAGATGATCCCCATAAAAGCTGCTCACACAGCAAGACTCTGTTTGGACTTTGGAGCAGTAAACGGAGGTGTAGGATAAGAGAAATGCAGTAGTAGTATCTAGTAACAGATGATATAACTTACTCAAAGTGTCTCCTGGGTAAAACGCTTGAAATGATGCCCATGCCTGCAAGCTCGTTGACATGTCCCAGATCCCAGTGGGAGCTCCCACAGTGTGATTGGTACATTCCCCCATGTTAATAAGCATTGCCATGATGACCACTGCCACGCTAATCTTGATAGCTGCTGCCATTAATGCTCTATTTTAGTGCAAACGCGGAAGGGAGGCAGTGGGAGAGGAGTGAAGAACAGAGGCAGGGTGGTCAACTATATATACGAGAATGATACGTGAATGTTTCGTTCAAAAAGAATACAATACTTTTTGATGTATGGAATTGGAGTGGTTTGTCATGATTGATGGGGCTTTAGTGAGAAGAAGCGAGTGGTTAAATGAGCTGGTATGGGTTTTGTTGGAACCGTGTTTTAATTCTGGAAAAGTAAGCGAGTGGTTAGCATCAAAGTGCTGGCAGGTAATAGTTTTCGTTATTTTCTTTGTTAATTATCGTTTATGAAATAAAGTCACGACCCCGAGGCCTTTTTTGGTGGGACTAATACCTCGCGCTCACCCGAAATAAAGTGTTTGGTTTTTTATTTTCTTTGTTAATTATCGTTTAGACTTATTGATATATGCTGAGCTGGGTTTGGTTCAATTTGGGAGCCTCAGGTGGTTAACCAAATCCACTAGAGCTGACTTGTGATTTAAGTAAAAGAGTAGGAGACGCTTGGAGGTTTTCTGTTTGTCTGGAGAATGTAATAATCTTGTGGTTTAGTTCTGTTTATATAAAGATGTCAGCGGCCAGATGTTTATTGACATCAAGGAAACTTCAGATTCGATAAAGTGGGGATCAAGAAAGAACTCTGCTCACCAGGACCAAGTTCAAGTTGGGCTTTCCTAATCAGATCCTTCCACTGTATGAATCTGAGTCAGATCCGATAAATAGCCAAACTATTGGTTAGTCCTGGCCATCAAATGGCTAAACCAGATGTAAAGCTGTCCGACCGAATACCCCACTTAGACGGATTGAGAATCACAATAGATCTGAACAGCACCTGGATCCTGTCTCCAATCCGGTCCAAAAAATTAACCAACCAATTACGTGTACGCATGGTTTTCATTCATTCTTTGTTTCATTTCCTTCTTTTTTCTTCGATCTGTTACTTCCTTTCCTCATTTATTGAGATCATATGGGTTGATCTCCATTTTATAAAAATTCTATAGGTCGCTTATGTTAGTCGAAAGAATACACGTAGCTTCAACTTTAAAACAGAAGAAACACTTTATAGGTTTTACATTTATAACGTCTCATGCATCAACAACTTGGCGCCATTAATTCACAAGCTACCCCTGGTAAATGGGCGGAACCTGTACGTGCACAACTTTTTTCAATTCTACAGGCCATGACCCAGTCATGGGTGATAGACCATTTGTGTGACTATGGGTCTCCTGGTTTATTTGATCGGAAACCTGAAAACAAACAATATATTTGCCATTGAGATAATTTAATATTAGAAAGATCGACTCATTGCTTCATTTGAGATAAAAAATTGACTTCACATTTAGTCTTGAATAGATGTTTAAATACCGAAAGTTCATTTGCATTAGTACTCGGCTTAGGCATTTATATTTTTTATCAGTTTATCATTAGAAGGATCTGCGGATTATCATCAAGGACAACATGCCATACCTAAAATTGAAATATGATCCGAAATTGATCATGTTCTTTAGCAGGTCCTAATATCCAAGTTTGGATCTGTGAGATTGGATGATTAAATGTTGAACTGCCCTGCGTACTCCAGCTTAGTTAACAATTTTAAAAAATTAACTTGTGTTTTAATATTTTGCGAACTCAGTAAGCTAAAACTACGTCACATAGAAACCCATTGAACCATTTTTGACTTTGTAAACACAGGGTTTTTGGAGCTCACCTTTTTTTTTTTTTTTCATCATCACTAGTTGAACATGATTGAAACTAAATCATATCGAAATTGGAAGTCTCCGAACTCTTTGAATAGATAATAAGAAAAAACAACTATCCATGATATTGTTCACACCCGAATATTAAACATAAAATTCAACACGGCAGCTTGAATCCCAGGTGCTTTCCTTGACTGCTCTCTTTCCAAACATTCAGTGCCCCAAAGCTAGTAATCAACACAGTGCTTATTGCCATTATGGTGGCGACCAAGAACACTATGAGTGATGCTCTACCATATCTTTTTATTGGTTTTTGTATGACTACCAGGCCGATCCATGAAGAAATAAAGCAGAGAGTGGAAAAACAGAGCGCATAGTCCAAGTGTTTAATACCCAGTAACAGATACTGAACTGCAGACATAGAAGCAGAAAAGGAAACCATAAAAGAGGTAGTCGCTGCTGCTATCTGCCAATCAAAACAAAGGTAATCAGCCCTTTAGGTGGATCTTTAAACTCAAGGCAAACATAAAACAGAATATAAGACCATTTCAGCTTATTTGCTAATTGCTATATCTTCGTGCTTAGGAGCAACACAGCTTTTGGATATAGTGTTGGAAGCTAGTACCTATTGCAGTACTGTAGCTGATAATTCAGGCACAGATTTAGGAAATAGTCTTTTTCTCTGGTTGTTTCCATTTCCCTTACCTGTCAAAGCTTGTTTAGTTGCTTTTTTTTTTTTCGGGCATGCTGGCCTTGTTCAAAGAAATCCAGCAAATTTGGTTCTTATTATCTGTTGATGTTGTGTGGAAACTACTGAATCCAAGGCAAACAGTGCAGTTGATAGTAAAATCAAATTCATAGTCGTGAAAAGGATAAACGTACATGAGGGGGGATTCCCATTTGAAGAAGAATTGGACTTATAATCATCCCTCCAGCAATTCCAAAGAGGCCACTCAAAGAACCAGATGCAACAGCTATTAGCAGAAACAGAAGCTTTGTCCTACCTTGCATGCTCCCCAGCGTCTGGTCCTACGAAAACCCCCCACGTTTGAGTAACAAAGTTTTATAATTGATTAAAATGACAAATTTTATCGCCATACCTGTCCAAAGGAGTGATAGTCTACTGTGACCTTCTCCATAAGTAAAATATATACCGTGAAAAGTATAGCAAGAGGAACTTGACATCCAAAGAGTTGCCAGTACCCTACTCCACAAGGCTTCAAGTGAATCAAACTCTGCATGGACATCAAAACACTAGAATCATGGTAGAAAGAATTTAACATGGTTGCCTTATACGGAGTTCCAATTACTTTTTCAAGATGATCCACGAAAATATCATTATAACAGAGTACGCAACAATCCATGAGCTGCACCACTGACACGAAAATTTATGTTTGAATCAGAGAAGAACTGACATAGGCGCCCGAAATCCAAAATATACGGTCAAGCCAAGAAATTAAGTCACAGGCCACTGTTCAGAGAAACTCTAGACAAGAAATAAAGCCTGCAGAACTGTAAAGCTGTTACAGATCATAGGAGTACAACGTTTGGCGACCAGTTCAGGCATGATATATTGCTGGGCTTGTCTACTGAGGGCGTTAATTTTGTAAAGCTATTATCTGCTCCAAGCTCCCATGCTAGAGACTATTTACCCAAAAGTTTATTCATCATTCTGAGAATCTAACCAGATAGAGAGACTAGCAATGTTTCTGCAGCACTTTTCACATGCCTCGGCTCTGTTACAGATTTAGATGTCATATTCTTCCCTCCCAAAGTAATCATCAATTCTCATCTTCTGATTCGTCCCTATCCAACCCAAATCAAACACTAAACGCGCAAACAAAAGATACATGCACGCACACAAAAAGGAAAAGAAGATCCAGGAAGAATACAAGAACCGAAAGAAAAAGAAGTAAATTTTTCATGATCATAAATTTTAGTTTTCCTTTTCTGAAGCCTGGATTTTTTTTTTTGGTTCAATTGGTAAAATCTGAAACGGTGATAAGATGGTAAATAACAAAAGAAATTTATGCCGTCCAAGATAAGGCCATTTTCTTAGAATTTTTATTCGAGTAGATTGGTTAGGACATTGTTCAGATTCTTTTAGGAAGGTAACAAGCGGCCAAGAAAAACTGCATCCGCCCTGAGCCCAAGTGATCAGATTCTTCTACGAAGGGAACGAGCCGCTAAGAAAAACTGAAGTCTTCCTGAGCCCAAGAAACCATTCAGAAAAGGATAATTCTCGCAGTAATATGTTGTTAATCTGGTATATAAATAAATATATCACAATCTGAACAATACCTGTCCCTCAAGATCCCCCCGCAATATCTGAAGCACAAAGAAGGACATCCAAATAACGGCCAGGATGCCAAGTTTTCTCCAAGGAAGAACAGAACCTCTGTGGCTTTCTCCATTTAAAATTGGCACTATCAAACTCCCAACTTCACCGACCTCTTTGTTTTCAAGCCGACAACCTTGCTCTGTCTCCTGCTTCCATCTTCTAAACCCAGCTTTCCAAGTCGTGAACGTAGAGAAAGAAAGAAAAAATGCAAACAGCATAGTTATCAACCACTCAGGAAACATAACATTACAGATCACCCCAACACTTACACCAAGCAGCAAGCATGGCTCAGTCATCAGCGTTATGTCGTAGTCAATCAGTGGCTTGTTGCTACGATTTGGGTGTTTGGCAGGCAAGTGGTAGATAACGTTCGCAACAGTGCTTCCAGTGACCATGAGAGCAGAAATAGAGACTGAAGTTTTCATGTCTAGTCCTGCTACCAGATTCAATATTGGTATGTACAGACCTCCACCAGCCCACCTGCGCTCGAAATAGATGAGGCAAAGAAACTCAACACACCTGCTAGGATCAATCCAGAGTCCAAATTCATCTGAGGTAGTCCCTTAGCTGCTGTATAGTGATGAATCATGCCAGAAACATGGTTTGCAAGAGGACGGAAACTACACTCCCTCAGTTCTCCCATGGTTTCTTGCTACTTGTTCTTGAGTTCGATGCGCCAGCAAGATGGAGCTCAGGGACGTGTTTGAGCTTCTCCTTTGAGGGAATTTTATTTCTTGGGACAAAGAAGGTATTGGAAGATTTTCAACTCTTATTAAGGACAAACCACAAGAATCGTACAAAAGAAAAGAAGAAAATAGAGAGGTCTTTTTATAATGGTGTATTACATAGATAAATAAATATTATATATATATATATATATATATATATATATATATATATATATATATATATATATATATATATATATATATATATATATATATATATATATATATATATATATATATAAAGTTCCACTCTCTCATCACGATCACGCATTATTTTATATTTATCATCACCACTACACTTAGATGAAGAGACACTTCACCACACGCATGCATGGACCATAAAAGACCATTACTAACACCACTATTTTAAATTAATTGTTGTTTACCACAACACAAAACCAAAGAGGCTCCTTGCGTATTCGCATTGAGGCATAACATCTGTGCCATTCATTACTTTCAACGTGTAGCACCATCTTCAATCATGGCACCCTTACAGATTGTAATATCCTCATGCAATTTATTGAGAGTCGACACCAAGAGACAGCATGAACCATAATCACCATGCGTTGCCACACTTTGTTAAGGAAAGAGATGATGAGGAGAAATCAATGGGTGAACGTTAGATGATGAGGAGAAATCAACGGGTGAACGTTAGAAATTCTGTATTAACGAGTGAAGGATTATGGAAAGATGCAAGTTCACTCGTAATCTCTTGTTTGTATTATTGTCATATATGTATCATTCCTGTAATGGTGTATTAGGTTACCACCAGCCATGTAACGTTGGACTCCAACCTTGTAACGGATCTCAAAGACTCTATATAAACGATAGTGCTCTCTCTTGCAAGGTGTGCAAGAAATTCGTTCGTTGTTTTCTTCATCTCTCGTTCTCTTTTATGGTATCAGAGCCATCTGCTTGGTTCTTGGTGCTTCTCTGTTTTGGTTGCCCCTTTGTTCAAACATAGTTTATATTCAATCTGCACATCTTCTCAGGTACCAACCTTCGTTGGTGCTTGTACTGCTCAAGTTTCATCCTCTGTTCCTTGCAGTTCCAAGGAACCGATCCTTGCCCAATATCGTCGCCTGAGTCGACCGGAATCTCCAGTTTTCCGGTCACCTATCCTGTTCTTATTCAGAACGTGAAACTAGGGATTCAGAAAGTGGCGGAACTTCCAGAATCTGGCGTTTGCTCCAGGTTTTTCATCTCGAACTGAAACTTGGTCCTGATCGCCCAAGTGTCTAGTTTCCAAAAAGTCCCTGCTCGACATCTACCTTGGCCCGCAGGTCTGTTTTTCCGTCGCTTGTCTTTGGTAATCTCCCCTGTTTTTCTGCCATAGGCCACAGGCAACCCAATTTTTCAGCTTCAACGAGTCTTATCTGGAGTGCTTCTTTGGAGTCAGATTTTTGAGCGTCTACACCTGGTGGTGTTGGCTTCCTTCAAGCCAAGTTTTGTGATTTTTGGAAGCTTTCATGATTTTTTAAAAAATCGGCAAGTGGAGACCTTTCTGTCAGCCCTTACAATTGTTTCTCTACTGCGATTAAGGAGGCGAGAAAGATACTCGCTTACTGCTGCTGTCTCTTGTGGACTCAGTTTTTTTTTTTTTATATTCAGCCTTAAGTCTGTCTTCCTCTAGACGTATCATGGCTACCACGTCTCCCATCCAATGGAATGCCGCTGCTGCTTTGGTCTCGATTAAGCTTAATCGAGATAACTATCTCTTATGGCGTAGTCAGCTAGAGT
>JAANDH010000675.1:46212-78601 GCA_011799765.1 Nymphaea thermarum | reverse complement strand
CAAGAATGCTCTTCACGTCCCCACTATTGCTCACAATTTGTTATCGGTCGGAAAATTTACTGCTGACAATGATTGTATCTTTGAGTTCTCACCATATGATTTTGTGATCAAGGATCGGCGAACAAACAAGATTCTTCTTCGGGGAACAAAGAAGCGTAATGGACTATATCTCATTACGCTTAAAAGAACTAGCGAGAATAAAAAAAGAGCAGCCTTCAGCAGTTGGTCTTCACGCCAGAATGATACAGCCCCTTATGAGCTATGGCATCGCCGGTTAGGACATGCAAATAAAAGGATTGTGAATCTTTTAAATTTTAGTTGCTTAATTTCAATAAACTCTTCATCTCGAAGAGATGTTTGTGAATCTTGTCTTGTTGGCAAAATGCATAAACAACCATTTCCTTCTTCTGATTTTCATGCTTCTCGAGTTCTTGAAGTACTACACATGGATATTTGGGGACCAGCTCCCGTGTTTTCCAAGGATAATTTCAAATACTTCCTTTTGATAGTTGATAATTTTTCTCGCTACTCATGGTTATTTCCTCTAAAGACAAAATCTGAAGTAGTTGATTGTATTCGCAATTTTAAAGTCTTGGTGGAAAAACAATTGAATTCAACTATTGTCACCATCCAATCAGACAATGGCGGTGAATTTTGCAACATGGCGTTGGAATCGTTTTGTGAAGAACATGGAATCCTCCATCGATTTTCATGTCCTTATACGCTTGAGCAAAACGGCATAGTTGAAAGAAAGAATAGACATGTTGTAGAAACTGGTTTGAGTATGTTGCATGATTCCGGGCTCGACTACAAATTTTGGGTTGAATCTTTCAGGACTGCAGTATATATTATTAATCGGCTACCGACTCTCAAGCTTAACAAAAAGACACCATTTCAGTTGTTGTTTGACAAGGTGCCTGACTACACTCATCTACGAGTTTTTGGATCTAGATGTTATCCACTTCTCACTTTATCTAACAACACCAAATTCCAACCAAAGACCACTCGGTGCATTTTTCTTGGCTATGCGAGCAGACATAAAGGGTATATTTGTTATGATGCGACACTTCAAAGGACTTTTATCTCTCGGCATGTGATTTTTGATGAAAGGTTGCTTAACGGGCAGTCATCAACATTTTTCAATCCTTCTCTATGGTTGCCCAAAGGTACGATTATTAATCTTGAACATACCAAAGTCGATGACATGGGCCCTCCACTAGTTGAGCCAGCATATCAAGATGGTATTCTTTCACTAGTCAATCATGCATCAGTACCATCTAGACAACACAGTTCTATGATGTCTCATGTCACTGATTTTTCAACTTCACATAATGATTGTCATGATATGTCCATTTCTCTTTCACAAGATCATGTTACATGTTCTCATAATGATCTAGCCGATCCCCTCATCTCACCCGTACAAGATCTCGCTGGTCATGAACACACACAGGAAGCCGACAATTGGACCATACAAGAGCTTGCTGAAAATTCATCTATCACTCGACCTTCAAATCATACTCATCGTATGGTCACAAGGTCGATGACCGGTTCCTTGGTACCAAAAACCTTTTGTGTTATGCTAGATCAGAAGGAACCAACCTCATTTAAGGAAGCGATTACGAATAATGATTGGCAACAAGCAATGAAACATGAGATCGAGGCACTGAAACAAAACCACATGTGGCGTCTCATTCCCACACATCCTGGTCTTCATGTCATTAGCTCAAAGTGGGTGTACAAAATTAAACGAAACGTTGATGGGACCATAGCTAGACATAAAGCACGACTTGTTGCTCGTGGTTTTCAACAAGAAGAAGGCATCGACTACTCGGAAACGTTCAGTCCAACAGTAAAACCCACTACTATTAGGGTTTTGCTTTCTTTAGCCGTGCAAAATGGGTGGTCTCTTCGTCAACTTGATTTTGACAATGCGTTTCTCAATGGATATCTTGATGAAGATGTCTATATGACTCAACCTGAAGGATTTGAAGATAAAAAACATCCTACTTATGTATGCAAACTGCAAAAAGCCATCTATGGTCTCAAACAAGCTTCTCGAGCTTGGTATCATCGGCTCAGTTGTCATCTTCAAAAGCTTGGTTTCTTCATCTCACAATCTGATGCATCACTATTTATCTATTCAAAAGGCAATGCCAAACTCTATATGCTTGTCTATGTTGACGATATAATTATTACTGGATCGTCCCCATCTCTTATTGATTGGGTTATACAACAACTACGGGATACCTTTTCAATAAAAGATCTTGGTCTCTTATCATATTTTCTTGGGATCGAAGTCAAACGGACAGCACAATCGTTATATTTGTGTCAACAATCTTATATTACAAATATTATCAAACGAGCAAATATGGCCAAGGCTAAGCCTACTATTTCACCGATGAGTACTAATAAAGACACACAGTCC
Source organism: Nymphaea thermarum (assembly GCA_011799765.1). NCBI lineage: Eukaryota > Viridiplantae > Streptophyta > Magnoliopsida > Nymphaeales > Nymphaeaceae > Nymphaea > Nymphaea thermarum. The sequence goes on along the minus strand of JAANDH010000675.1, from coordinate 76,176 downwards.
TCTCCAACGCTTTTTGCTGATCCTTCGTTATATCGAAGTCTGGTGGGGGCATTACAATATGTCACGCTTACTAGACCAGACATAACATTTGCTGTCAATCGAGCTTGTCAATATATGCACTCTCTTAGAGTGAATCATTGGATAATGGTTAAACGAATCCTGCGATACTTGAGTGGAACTAGTCATTATGTATTGCATTTCAAACCATCATCAAAATTACAACTTTGTGCCTTTGCAGATGCCGACTGGGCAGGAAGTCCAGAAGATAGGAAATCTACAGGTGGATTCGTCGTATTCTTAGGAGATAATATCATATCTTGGGGATCTAAGAAACAACAGACTGTAGCCCGATCCAGCACTGAAGCTGAATACAAATCTTTGGCGTGTACCGCTGCTGAACTTCTTTGGTTAAAATCACTTCTCAAAGAGTTGGGGATACATTCCTCCTCACCACCGGTTCTTTGGTGTGACAACATTGGAGCATTATATCTTGCAGCTAATCCAGTTTTTCATGCTCGAACTAAACATGTGGAAGTTGATTTTCATTTCGTGCGAGACCACGTCAAGCAAGGAAATATCCAAGTTAACTTCATACGATCTGCTGAGCAATTGGCTGATGGAATGACAAAAGCTCTCAGCACTAGTTCTTTCAATTCGTTTAGAGACAAGCTAAACGTGGTTGAACCAACGTTCAGCTTGAGGGAGCATGTTAAGGAAAGAGATGATGAGGAGAAATCAACAGGTGAACGTTAGATGATGAGGAGAAATCAACGGGTGAACGTTAGAAATTCTGTATTAACGAGTGAAGGATTATGGAAAGATGCAAGTTCACTCGTAATCTCTTGTTTGTATTATTGCCATATATGTATCATTCCTGTAATGGTGTATTAGGTTACCATAGCTGTACCAGCCATGTAACGTTGGACTCCAACCTTGTAACGGATCTCAAAGACTCTATATAAACGATAGTGCTCTCTCTTGCAAGGTGTGCAAGAAATTCGTTCAATCATCTGAGTTGTTTTCTTCATCTCTCGTTCTCTTTTACACTTGACTGCCCATTACTTTTACACTTGACTGCCCATTACTGCGGGCATCACTCTCAGAAGGGATGTGTGGATTCCTCTCAGGAACATGCCCAAGAAGAAGATTCCAAGCTATAATAATAAGTGGAGCATGATCAGGACGTCGGGTTCACTGTCGTATACAACTTTGAAGAGAAGGCCAAATACAATACAATGGGCAACCCCATATCAAAAAGGGTGCAATTAAAAACAGCCATTTGCTTAGTTTGGCGCGTGGTGCTTATCTTGATCCATTAAGGAAGTAGTTTGTCTCGTAGTATTTATCTTGATCCATTAAGGAAGCCTGCAGGTTAGACATGAATCCACTTAGAGGTGAAACTTTGCCTGGATTGTGTTTTAGTTCATGCAGAGAAGGTGATGAGCACGACCGAAGAAGTGAACCTCATTGGAGCATCTTCTTTATATTTCAATTGCTATCAGTCAAGAAGATCAAGAATGTCATATGTTTAAACTGGATTATATATATATACACCAGTCTGATCAGATGATTGTGTTATCCAACAAAAGATATTATCACTCACTTTTTCTCGCTAAATTATAGACATGTAGTGGCTCATGAAAAAAAATGTGACACTCACATAAGGAGCATACAAGGCTTAACGGCAACTTAAGTTCGAGCATATAAATGAGAAAAGCGTTTTCCACTATTCCTTGGCTTCAACGATGGCACATGATAATGTAAATTTCAACACGATACGGTGGAGCGACTGCGACAGTCATATATATGCACAACTCTCGCTTGGGGTTCTGCTATTACTCGCTTGCGTACTGAGGAGAGACGGGTCTATTTTGTCTGTCTTCCTGCTTCATTTTAGTTTCCCCTTGTGGTTCTGATGGGAAATGGCGGTGGGAAGGATTTCTTTTGGTAAGAGAAGCCTCTCGAAAAGTGAGTTTTTTGTCTGTCTTCGTGCTTCATTTTAGTTCTTGATAGGGAATGGTGGTGGGAAAGATTCCTTTTGGGAAGAGAAACCTTTCGATCGAAGAATGAGCGAGGCTCGCCAATTACTACCTTTGGAGAGAAAGATTTTCAAAAATCATTATTTATGCATTATCTGAGTTGCAGGTTGAGGACCTGTTCCTCGACAGTCATAAAAGGCTGCTTCTGCTTGGCTTAGGAAGGACCAGAAGGTTCCAACTAAGCTGATATTCTTGACAGGTCAGTCGGTTCTTTCGGCTAGCGAGCTGAGACTGCAAGGAACTAATCCAGAACGACGTCAACATTCAGCCGGGTCCCTTTGTTTTTATTCCTTGCTTTTTGTCCACAACTTTTCGGCAACAGACTACCTCCCTGGCACCAATCCAATCCCATTGTTGGAACCACATTCGCAGTTTTTCATGAGAAAAAGATGGAAAGAAATCTTGCTAGGAAAAAACAATCACAGAAACAGAAGGGCCCAACCGGGTTCGAACCGGTGACCTCTTGATCTGCAGTCAAATGCTCTACCACTGAGCTATGGACCCCAGTTGTGCTTTTAACCGTTGCTTTTCCAAATAATCCCTATTCAATTCATTTTTACCGGCTTCTCCGCCCACGAGGGGCATACGGGTTAAAGCTGTAAACTAAAAAAAAGAACTGGTCATATGAGATTTTTCATAAAACTACAAGTTAAACCTATTTGTGTTGTTACAATTAGTAACGTCAATCTGACGAGATCTTATCTTGAAATTGAAATTTTAGCCCATGCTTATGCTTTATTTTTTTTTTGTTGTCTTTCCCAATGATGCTTGTGCGAGACAGCTAGGAAGCTAATCTGAGAGTCCGGAAATAAGGGCAGTGGTCCGTTTTTATTTATAGGCGCCACTGTAACTTGCTGCTGAGGCAAATGAAAGATTTGATTAGAACCAACAAGTGGTGGGGATTTAACAGTTATGAAATACATATTCGACGCCAAGATTATATCACGTATTAAGTGCATGTGAGGCATGGAGAAGGAAGAACTTGTACCCTGTTCAGCCGAATGGGCCGGTTCTCACCCTTTTTCTGGATTGTATCAAGAAAATGATGAAGATGGAATTCGAAATGCACCACAGTCGAGCAATATACTGTCATGAAACATTCTACAGTCGCTACTTTGTTATTGCAATATGTGTCAACCAACTGTTACGCATTAGATGAAAGACGACATGTCAGGCTGAAATAAGACATAAAAACGCAAACGAGCGTTACCTTTTTACTTCCATTTTTTCGTGAAAGTCCTTTCACTTTAGTCTAGCATTCAAAGATTGAGAGATGGTGGACAAAATAAAACAAATTATATGAAGAGTTTTTCTCACAATAAGCCTCATAATTTCCAGTCCTAAGTATATACATGAGTCTATCCTTCGTGACGGATAAAGTAGAGTATCCGTGGTTTTGAACCGTGCTCAAAGTTCCCCTAGCTTTCTCATTTGTTTGAGCAACAAACATACCCCAAAAGAAAGAGGGATACTTTTGAAATTGTTGAACAAACAATCTTCTTTTAAGTCTTTTCATTTTTGTGGATTCTTTTTGCCTTTACAGAAAACCAAAAATTAATCAACACTGAGGCATTTTGTCATTAAACTACTAAATTTTGGGAGCACCAACACAACATACATAACCAGGTCCGGCTTGCGACTAAGTTCGCCTAAGTTTTCTGTCCTCCAATTTTAAATATTAGTCAGTCAACGGCACAGGCATGGAGAAGGAAGCTTGGACGGGCAAAGCCTTGGAAAACTTACTGGAGTGCAGTAACTGTGGCCCTGGGCATGAAGATGATGAAAGAGGTACATAACTATTCACAAGGATTAGAAAAACATAACTTCAAAGTCACGAATCATATATCGTGTATAATAGCTTCAAGTCCCAAAGAGAAAAGCAAGTTTTATAACCAAAATCACAAAAAAAGCACACACTAAGCAGAAGCCATCTGCCATATACTACAAATTCTTTAAAAAGAGCGAGTGAAAAAACTACTTCACATTCACAAGCTTGTGATTGACAAAACCTAAGATCGCCCTGGGCCAAACATGTTTCTTCCTACTGTAGTTTTCAAGAATTTCTTATTTTTTTGATCCCCAAGGTCATCCACTGATCACCCTTTGCGAACTCAATTTATAGGTGAGTTGAAAAGGTACAGGAAAATAACTTTTCAGGCAACACCACACATTCAGTGCGTAGTTCATGCACCGTATCATTCAATTTGAATTCATGTTCCTTGTTTCCTTGGAGCGTATTTTCATTCTTATACGTATATTAAGGGCGAGCATACCGGACGATACCCAAGCTAGCTCAGTCTGATGAACCAAAGGCCCACAAGTTTACTCCATTTTTCAGGAGAGAGAGTTGTGTGTGTGCATGTGACTTGTATACCCCAAAAAACAAAATGGAGGGTATTTTGGTTATTATTTAAAATACAATGTCTTTTTCAGTCATTTTACTTTTTTTTATAATTTTTTTTTTGTCTTTACGAAAACTTGTTTTTATTAATTAGTCATATTGACACATGAACAATAAGTATACCAGTATGGCTGACTCATTTTTATGCTTATACTTACTTAAGGGGGGGCGCTTGGGCCATGGCCCTGGTGAGCGCAGGAACTTTTTTTTTTAGTTTGGCTCCACCCGTCGCACCTCTTGGCCCAACCCGTGGGTTCTTGAAAAAAGTCCTAGCTCTACACGTAATACCTCCTTGATTATACAAAAAACTTAAAAAAAAAAAGCCATCATTTATATGTTTTTATTAACATTCTAATGCTTTTGAACAGAAAAAGATCAGTTTGCCTCTAAAATATCATGAGCATTGAAAAACGAGTGCATTGTGCTCATTTAGTATTTTTTTTTTTCCTGAACATTGAAATTGCGGTGAACGCTCGCTTGGCGTCAAGGAGCAGTTTAAACTTGGGATTCAAAAGGGTCAGGGTCTACTCGGTGGTGATAAAAAAAAAAAAAAATTGAAGGCTTGAGGCGCCTTGAAAAGACCGAGATCATACGACTAAGAACTTGAGTTTAGAGTCCCTAAGGTAATTTATTACATGTTACTTCAAATAAATAAAGAGTGAAGAAAAATGATCTGTGTGTACTACTTTTTTGTTGACCGAAAACTGGCTATATATATACATGTAAATAATGCATGTGTCTATGCAAAATATCAAAAATATCAATCCCCATAAAAAAGGGAAACCCTTCTATAAATACAAAACAAGAAAGTAAAAAAAAAAAAAAAAATCTAAAACAAGATTTCTTTTAAAAAAAAATCATCAAAAAGACTACCAATAACCCCTTTCCTTTTTCCATGCATATTCGTTGAACTGCTCTCGTGCACGCAACTCTGACATCGACGCCAAACAGGAGCCAAGGTAAAGAGAAACATTGAGGGAAACCATGTGTCTAAGAAACCTCACACACTAGTACTATGGATCTGAATCTTATGGTCTGATCCAGATTTGCCACATTCAGAAAATGCCCATTTACACCAGAAAAAACAAGAACAAGAAAAGGAAAGAAATTAAAGGTGTAGGGTCATCGCTCATTCCTGGAGCGAGCCAGATAGTTTGCGCCTGACCGTGATACCAAGCAGGAAACAAACTACCATATCCAAGCAAAGAAACAGACAATCAAACAAAGAGTATACGAAAGAGGAAAAATAATTGACAGAAGCTCACTTTCGCCCGGGCCACGGGCTTCGCTTGAGACCTTCATCTTGGTTCACACCCAGCTAACACAAACTTGCTCCTGAAAATTTAAAAAGGAAACCATAATCTCTATCTCCACTCGCAATTAAGACGAACCCATTCTTCAGCATCATGGGCCTCCGTTTCAGCGCTTAGCTAGATCTCCCACCGAACTCTATGTTTTCCTTCTCATCATGTTGATCACCATGAGTTTCTATTTCGGCCACCTTGGAGTTTGATCGCGCACCGCAGCCGATTGGACTCGTCGAAATCGAAGCCTGACCGAGAGCTGCAGTTTCTGGTTTTCCTGGATTAACGGTGGCACGTTCAGGAGTGTCTACAAGGTTAGAGTGCTCCAGATGGAGATTGGTGGTGCCAATTTCACTTGGTAAGGCTGTGCCAACAGCATCATCTTGGTCCTTGTCATGGCGGTGGGAGGTAGCAGCACCTAGAGTCTCATGATCGTGGCGGCCATGAACGACGACGCGGTTGGTCGGTGGACTCAGAGGAGCGTGTGGGTGGATTGCGGTACTACTATGGCTTCCTCCTGAAGCCATAGAGGTTTGGCCGATTAGATTTTGTGAACAAGGGATTGGGGGTGGGGGAGCGAGCCTTAGCCATGCACCGAATACATTCATCATCCACTCAAGTGTAGTTCGGGATGTATGCAATGAGCCCTCCAGCCTCGCATGTGCAACGACCGAGTCCCTGAGTTCTCTCTCTAGCATCGCAACATGAACTGCAGTTTCTTTTCCTAGTGCTTGTGGTGCATCTGTCTTTGGTGAACTTATAATTGCGTTGTTGCCTGTCCATGTTACGTCGTCTGTCGTGGATTGTGAGACCACCATCTTGCCCTGCTGCCCGGAAATTTCTTGAGGTACAATGCTCAAGCTTTCTGCTTGAACACTGCTTTGTTCTGATCTTAAAACCACTGCCCTGCTCCACTGCTGCTCTTGGTTGGTGTTCTGAGAAAAGGGAAAAACCAGATCCTGAAGTTTAATTTCTTTGGGGTTCTCGGATTTTACAAAAAAAAGGTCGTGTTCAGATTATGAGGCGAATTAATACCAGTGAAGAGCCAGCAACATGTTGCGACTTTTGATACCCAAGTCCTGCTGTTGTGCCTTTCCCAGTGGGCGGATTTTCCCCATCTAACCTGTCAGCCAGTTTATCAATCCCCTCCCCCTCATTTTTAGATTCACCGCCGGCTTGTGGATTGCCACCGAAAAGGTTGAATGACCCAACGCCCAGTAATCCCGACGCTCCCTTGTTGACTCTGTTTTGCGTCTCTTCTTTGCTGCCGAAAGGATTGGTGGGTCTATAACCTGCTAGGCTTGAAGCTCCCTTTGAGATGCGGCCAACTATGCCTCCGCCGCCTGAACACAAGTCACAGGAGCAGTCACCAATATCGTTATCGACAATATGGGGCGTGTTTGGGTGAACATTCAAATAGGGCGCAAGAGAAGGAGGGGCGTAATTGTAAAGGCGAGCTTGCTCGTACCTCGTGACGATTTATATAACCAAAAGCCTGTACCGATGAGAGCAACAATTCCTACATTCTGGGTGGCAGATAATATAGCGGCTTTCGCGGTTTCTGATAGTGCAGCCCAACCACCTGCAAAGTGTACATATCATGGCATTACCATTTATGATTTGGTGAAACTCTGTCGAAGGAGAAAATTTGTGCACTAAAACGACTTTTTCTTTTGGGAATTGGCATGGCATGTATACCTTTTGAACGTTCTTGCGGTGCAGGAGTGGGAGTAGGTGCCAGAGAAGTTGCTGCTGCTATTACTGGCGACGACTTAAATGTGAAGTTGAAGATGCTGAAACTCATGTAACAACTGCCAAGAAGGAACACTCCACTCGTCTTTCCCTCGCAGCAGCTATTGATGCTCTCCATGGCATCCTGCAGACAGGCCTTACATTCACTGGTCTCAACATCTCCAGTACACTGCGCCAATCCACTTAGCTTCTGCGACGTCCCCGGTATTCCAACTCCAGCCCTGGAAAACCTTGGGTTCGAAGCAATTGTGCTAGACGTCAGATTGCTCAAGAAACTGAGCAGAAAGCTACCTAGCGCTTGGGGCGGAGCATTTTTAGTTGCATTACAAATACAGCCCTTGTTATCGTAATCGACCTTACCAGAGATGTTTCCATTAAAGAAGTGTAACAAGCAATCATCTGTCCATACTACCGCCTGTGAATGATTTGGGCAGATCTGGTGCAGTTTTGAGCCGAAGTTTGCTGCGCATTTTTCACACGTATCTGTGCTATTGATGTCTCCTCTACACTGAAGGAGTAGGCTTGCTTGGTCCGGGTAGTCTCCAACCGTTACGTTGGTGAAGCCATGGTTGAGGGGCTCGTTTGACAAAGAGTTGATTGCTAGGTCTAGGTTTTGTACAAACCCACTGGAGGCCTCTTCGCCAGTACAAGAAGAATGCAAGTACGAGTCGGATGGGGTGCTCAGAAACAGCAGAATGAAGAAGACAGAAAGAAAGGGAGATGAGAGAAAAGACGGGGAGAAGCAGTTCATGGTTGCTCTGTTTCTAATTCAATTCGTGTTTGAGATGGGTTAGTTGGCCATTGCCCATATATAAAGCTTCCACTTAAAGAGATGCTACAGTGCCCAGATATTTTATGTGGCAGATACATTGGACCCTAGTTATCCTCATGAATATTATTACGTACTAATTTGATCTTTAAAACAGTTGATCGGTTGGACAAATCATAAACTTATACCTTTTCTTAGTGAAAGAAAGTTACGAGCATTTCCAGGACAGCAGGAGCGCCACGTCTACTTTGCTGCAGCCTGCAGGACTATGTTTCAGATAGACCTTACTACTTTGAAGAAAATCGAAAATGCAACACTTTGAGAGGCCCTCATACATGATACTAGATAATTCAGAAAACCGAGTCCCCTTTTCAAAAATTATCACAAAAATGGAGTCCTCAGAAAAGATAGAATCGTTCTACAACATTTCTTTTTAAATGACGGGGACGCATCAGAACGTTCTTTTCATGTTAAGTAAACTTTTCGAGGAATAATGTTCTTACAATAGTCAATATTGTTGTAATATATGTTTCGGTCGATAAACTTGAGAGGATACTGGGACCTTCTATTTCTTATTCAAAAATTAAGTATTTGATTTAACAAAAAAAAAGTGACACGTAATGACGACACTGGATACGTGGCCAATATTGAAACATTGCTTTTAATGGCCTTATAAAAGTTCCATTTTAGGTGGACTTCCTTCAAGGGATCTACTGCTAGAGTTTGGAGAGAAGATCGATTATGGATTTCACAGAGAGAGAAAAACTACTCGGTCTCTTGACCCGAGTAATAGATCTCTTATATATATATATATATATATATATATATATATATATATATATATATATATATATATATATATATATATATATATATATATATATATATATATATATATATATATATATATAAATCATAAGCACACTATGTTCGCTTTGGCTCTGCCTATAGTTGTGACTATATACGAGCCGGATTAGTCAAGCATTCTTTCTATTATTTTCGTGATATATTCTATAGGTGGCAGTGGCAGAACCATATATAAGCTTAGGTAAATCATAAGCACACTCGCTTCGCTTTAACTCTACCTATAGTTGTGGCTATACACGAGCTACCTATAGTTGTGGCTATACACGAGTAGGATTAATCAAACATTCTTTCTATTATTTTGGTGATATATTCTATAGGTGGCAGTGGCAGAGCCACATATAAGCTTAGGTTCCCTTTTACTTTAAACCTTTATACAAAACATACATATCTTCTTTTTTCTGTTTATTACAGGTTTGCGCCTCTCACCAATTTTTTTTGGTGGTGCGAGGAGAGTAATTCATCATACGTGGTATAATAGAACTCATCTAAGAGGGTTCCTAATCATTGGGCTTCTACAAGATATATATAATGGCATTGACCAGTGGCCGAAACAGAAATTTTTGGTCGAAGGCGACTCTAAATTTAAATTTCAAATTTTCAAAGATACTCATACGTAAAAGCTGAAAATAATAACTTTCTATTTTTTTATAAAATTTTATGGGCTGCTGTGTGGAAGGAGCAAACGTCGACATTTGGAACAGGTAGCTTTTGATTCTCCCACTCTTCTCCTTTAAAGAGTTTGCACTACTGTGCCTTTTGGAGAAAGGGGAAAAGACGGGGAATGAGTTCCTGTCGCCTTTTGCTTTCTGCTTCTTAAATCTCGTTTTCTTAATTCTAGTGTACTTAATAAAAGCTTTTCATACAAAAATGAGATTTCATTAATTAAAATAAGCATAGACATCTTCCCAGTTTATGAACTACTCGCTACAAAACATAAAATGAAGAGGGAAATCCTCAAAGTATATTGAATCCACGAGAGTCGCAAGACTTCGATGTTGCATTTGATCAAGCGAGTCTTCTCAGTGTTGGCACCTTTGGAGCAGCCTAACTGAAATAACAAGAGGTCCCAATCTTCTTCTATGGCGTTATCTGACATTTCAGCAATTCCATTCAAAAGGACCTTCAAGGTCAGATTGAAATGAGTGTTTTTGAACATGGTTCACTTCGTTGGTAAAGGAAAAACCTTCATCATCTCAATGCAAACTCGACAATCTTTATATCAAACAAAAGTAGTGATTATCTCCGCCTCATCAAGTGGTTATTGTCCACCTTATTTTTTGGGGGCGTTGGAGTGAACGGATCGTCCGATGTCAATCCATTTACTTGAGAATCCATTAAAAAGCTGCTGGCTTTTTGCTGTTAGGTGTATGTGCACCAACTACTGGCACAGCTTATCAACTAGTCTCCTGTTGAATAACTAAGACCTTCTCATGTTGTTTGCAGGCAACAAGCCAAATGACGATGCTAAAATTTTCTTACATCCCGAGTGTCGATTCTGGGAATCAGAGTTCTCTCCTTAGTGCGGATCCATGGGGCTAAATGAAGTTAAGGGGGACGAGCAATGAGCCAGTCTAGCCTGTTAAGTAGATACCTACTAGATATCTGTTTTTTAACCAACTTCTTATTTATTTTTTATTTTCAGGGTGAGTGTTTATATTTTCACCACCCCAAAGAGAGGCTGTAGCTCCCACTGTGCCCTTCGTCTCTGGGGTTCCTAAATCATGCTTTAGGACTTTTGTACTGTTCAAAAGAGCGATACAGTTGGATCTGTGCATATGGCTCAAAAAGGTTCTCTGCTCTTCAGCCCACAAATCACACGGGACCCTGTTCAGCCAAGCATAAGCTAGGTTGCAGGACAAACATCTCAGGCTGCAAGCATGGGCTATCTGATCACCTGGATGCTGCGGCTACTCCACGATTACGGAACATGAACTTCAAACTCCAACATGAGATTAGATGTGGCTGTCAGCACTTTTAGATATAATCCAATATTCATTCAAGTCCAAAATCCAGTAGTTGGATTCATTCCGGTTTTTCTTACTGAATCCAACAAGTATCTGATTCTCAGGGTTGATACTATTTTGCAGGTCATGCTCAATAACTCAGTACTGGTGGTGGAACACTTTTCCTTCTCTAACAAACGTTGACATCCACTCTCCTTGCCTTCGTATGCCTACCTAATTTGTACAGTGAGGAGGACATCACGCCGCACTGTCTTGTATCATCCAAAACCGTATACCTACGTAAAATTTTTTCTTCAATTTGATTTCGTCCTAGACAGGTCTACCTCGTCCAATGGTCTATGATCATTTAGGAATGCGTTTTATGCCAAGTTTCAGGGGAGTGCCTTTGTTTCATATGCCAAAGAGGAGAAAGCGCTTAGTTTCAAACTTTTCAGAAAATTGTGTAAGTATACTGATGTAAGATCCATGTGAAGCTTTGTAAAGTGTAAAATAAATAATAAGTGGTATACACGATCTCAAACAGTTTCAAACTTATACTAGTGAATTGGGAATGTAAAACCATGGCATAATTGGAGTAATAATCCTCTGCAGCTATAAAAGAATATGGAGAAGTATGCTAAAACTACATTTAATATAGAACTTTTTACATGGAATACATCACGTGATTCACGTCCAAGTGACCTCTGATTTCAGAGACAATGCTGTCATAATCTTTATGCAATAATAGCTTTATCACTCACTTGGATTGGTTAAGTTACTTGAACTGATGCCTGAACTGCATAATAAAGGAACAAATGAACCCTTGCTCCTGTCTAAGAAGAATGGAGATAAAGGCATTGGAAGTGTTACAGAGGTACTATTTAGCATCATAACAAAAGATGACATTGTTGGTCTGTGACTTGGATTCTCTTGCACACACAATAGACCAATGTGAATGCACCTTAAAGCTTCAACCTTTGGACATGAGTCTAACAATGTCTGATCCATCAACTCCAGCATCTTCCTTTCTTTCCAAAGCCTCCAGGCCTACATATTACAACAAGTCTGATCGTCAAGAAGAACTCAATTTTTTACAATGAACAGATATGCTCATAGCCAATCCAACAAAATAGTACTTACATAGCTCAAATGATCTTGGTCCCCTAACTCATCGAATGCTGTGCTCTTTTTAGCACTTACAATCTCTAGCAGAAATACCCCAAAGCTATATACATCTATTTTGTAGAAAGCTTGCCATGCATTGCATACTCTGGCGCCATATATCCGCTAAAATTTTTGAAAGCTTTACTATTTCAGTAAAACTGAATGCTAGACAATTTTATTTTTGCACTGCAAAGCGTTACAGAGACTGATCTTTACACATTCTAAGCAGCATGTGTATCATGTAATTTTCAATGAAATGTTGTTTAAGCAAATAATGTTCTACATGGAAAACTTGGAGAAAAAGAAGGATAGTAACTTACAGTTAAAAGATTTTTGTTTCTAGACCATGCATGTGCTATAAATACATACGAATAGCACTTGGAATGGTGAACAAGAATGAACTTACTATGTCCCAGCATTTTTGAGGTATCACAATGTGTTTGCTCCATGGTAAAAAGCCTTGCCAACCCAAAGTCTGCAATCTTGGGGTTCAGGTTCCCATCTAACAAAACATTGCTAGCTTTCACATCCCTGTGAACAACCGTGAGGCGTGAATCCTCATGAAGATATTGAAGCCCCCATTTATGGTTGCTATGGGTGCTCTGCTTTCATCCTGCTTACGGTGGATGAAACAAATGAAAATCTCCTAAAGCAGAGCACCCATAGCAGCAGCAAACTCGACTTCCATAAAACAACAGTGCATATCCTTCCACAAAACGTATGAGTTTTAACTCATCGAAGATAAATTTTGTGAAGGCTCGAATTAGGCACATATTCATAGACAAGTATATTCTCATCTCCTTCCGAACAACAACCTAATAATTGTGCGGAGCTTTGCAATCAACTGCACCTCATTCTTTAATTCCGTTTTATCTTGTGCGGAGAACATAGAGAGTTTTTCTATTGCTATTTCTTGTCCATCTTCTAGCTTTCCCAGTCATTGTTGGCATAAAAATCAAAGACTCTAAACAAGTAAGTTAAGAATATATTTTATTTGCCGTAAAGAATTACCTTATATGCTGGGTCAAATCCACCTTCTCCAAGCTTATTTTCTTGAGAGAAGTTATTTGTGGCAGTTTTTCTTGTGTCTAAATCGAACATTAGAAAATCCCCATTTGGGATGCCTGTGTTAGCTGCACGTGAATAACCATTTACAGAGTGTCAGGGATCGTTGAAACTGCTTTATAATATGCTAAAACGAGTCATTGAGAAATTTGCCTGTCACTGTTACCTCACTTAGCATGTTCACACCATAGGACTTTAACCACGAGCAATGCATACGTGGACTTATTGGGGGAGCACAAGACAAACATAGCCAATTCGTGCCCCTTCGCGTCTCTTATCATCTGCATTGATTTGTGGATGGGACAAATAATTGCCAACATAGATTCATTGAGAAGGAATATATGCAATCTATAAACCGGAAGCATATAGACGGGGTTAGATTAGATTAACTTTGATTGAGCTGGATAATTTCTTCCTTGAACCTATTCATGCTCAAATTATTGGTATGCCTAGCTACTTCAGGTCAATTATGGACCATGTTTGAAACTATCCATGAATACACTCTAAATCTCGAACGATGTAAGTTAAAAAAACAACTTGCGTTTTAGTTCTAACCTATTGTAAAATGGAAACATCGATGAGGCCATGAAGCCATGAGACCATAAAAGGTGAAGTTGATGAAGCCTTGAGGGGTCCTTTGATCAACTCTATTCTTTTAAATGAAGCGCAGGCAAATATGAAGAGTCGCACTTTAAAATGTGCAATTGCTACCATCAAATTTAGGAGCATCTGATGTCAACATTAATATTAAAACCTAAAATTTCCATACATATTAATAGAATTATGAGAAGACAGGCAGTTTTCCTCGTACATGTAGCTCCCAAATTTTAGTTATAGCATTTTACATCCAAGTTTTCAAACAATGATAGATACGAAGGGATTCTTCTGCAATCTACTCACCGAAATATATAGCACAAGTTTAAATCAGGAAAATTTGAATATAGAATATTGGACGTTGGAATGTACAGTTGTTATTGCTTAGTTTAGGTGGCATTTAATGCCAGTATTAATATTAAAACCTAAAATGTCCATCTTTATTTTCAAACACATCAAGACACAAGCTTTTTTACTTACAAGTAGCTTTCAAATTTGATTCATTTCCCGCCTCCGTACTAGCACTATATTTTCCATTACATAAGTTTATGACAAGGGTGGATGTGGGAGGTTTTTCGCCAACTCTATTTTCTTGAATGAAGCACAACTTAGGAAAATTTAGATACGAATAATAGAACTTTGGGCAGTACAGCTGGTACTGCTAAACATTAGACAACATTTGATGTCAACACTAATATTAAAACCTAAAATTACCATCCTTGCTATCGACACGTTGAAACTTGAGTGTTTTAACTTGAACGTATACTGTTGCCTAAAATATTATTTGTGGTGTCTTTTCTTCTCAGATGTATTTTTTCTTTAAATTTGATTGTTGAAGGACGAGTTTCAGTGTCCTACTGAGCTTGCTAAGGGTGATCTCAAGTTTTTTCAATCCAGGCTTGCGAATGTATGGCAGATGGTGAAGGAGCTACTTCACTTGGTTTTCCCAAAGAATTTTATGTTATAAGTATGGTTCATCATTTCTACTTGGCTTTATTTTTTGTCATTTTAGTAATATACTTTTTCGCTATTAGATTGATTTGAGTATGAAAAATGCCGGAATAAACGTAACGTGCAAGTCCCACAGATCCCTTGGCTCGCGTTTCCATCAATTCTCATGTCCATTCTATTCGCGTAAATTGTGGGAAATGAGCTTGGCCATGCTTCACGGTAAATCCTTGATGCCATCCCCAATAGCACTTCAAGTAGTCAATCGAAAAACAGCCACACCGTAGGTCCAACAAGGCAATATGGACCATGTTCACAACATTCACACCTGTTCAGAAAATGGCTTATCGAATATGTAAATATATGGTCATTAAGCGAATTATATGAACGTTTTAGTTATACAACAGGCATCAGACCTCTAGAAGGGTCTCGAATTTCTTGTGTATGGCCAACAGAAATTGCTTTATGCATGTGTGTCCGCAAACATGTTTTCTAGGTGTATTTATATAACATAAATATTAAGGCCATGTCCATATGTGTATATAGAGTCATAAGAATCATATTTGTGTATCTCGATTCCCACATTGCATCCTCTTATCTGGGATATGAAAATTTAATGTCAAATTCATCATAACATATGGTTTCTCAGAAACAATGAACAACTAAGAGTTCAAGGAAGCATGATTCATCTAGATTCAGGCCAATTAAGGTAACTTAGTCATGTATTGGCTATTTTGGTAATTTTCAAAAAGAGTGTCCTTTATATTTTTTGTTTTAATTTTTATCTTTACAAAAAGTTTTTTTTTAATATGAACAAAGTGCTTTTTTTCACTCGCTATACAAACTCACAAAATTTCATGCACCAATATGACACATGTAACCAAGTTGACATACATAAAACTCTCGACTTTTAGTTTTTCAGCAACTCTACTCTCTGAAATATAACACAAGTTTATATTCGAAAAAATTGCATACAGAGTATTGGACATTGGAATGTACAATTGTTATTAGTGCCTAATTTAGGTGGCATTTAATGCCGGTATTAACATTAAAAATTGGCACATGTAGACCTAATTTTTAAACATCTAGAGCAATCTTTAAATTGCTCTACTGATCTTCAATCATTGGGTTCAACCGTAGGTCCAACAAAGAATATGGACCATGTTCACACCATTCACACCTGTTCAGAAAATGACTTCTCGAATATGTAAATATATGGTCATTAAGCGACAGTAGAATTATATGAACATTTTAGTTATACAACGGGCATCACATATTTTGCGCTCGTTAGATGTACAAGTTGCGCTCGTTACTTTATGTTTTTGGAATACATATTTTCATAATACATGTTTAAATAAAATAATGTTTGGTTTAGAAAGATATAATACGACGATTCCTAATGTTTGATCAGCAGTAGAACTATAAATGACGTATATGATCACATTCAGTCTTGACATTGATAATTAGCGCAGACCTCTTCGGCCATCGGAGGATAAAATTAATATTTTATTTGTAGAGCCTCCGGAATTCTTCCTCTTAGGGGAGGGGAAGCAGTTGGGTGGGTATTGATCTCCTGCTATTATTCCAGATTCTCATTCTTTCATGGTGTCGGTGGCAGACTAAAGACCCTTGCACTGAAATGCATGAAAATTTTTCCCCTCATCTTCTCTTTATCTCGCTCTCTCTCTCTGCATCCCCACATATAAATGGATCGAATGAGACATGTAGATAATTTACACTCATAGTTATTGAATTGACAATATGAAAATATACATTTTCATTCACTAATGTCAATAGTTCAATTGGATAACTGTGATTGTCAATTGTCTACCTGCCTCATTCGATCAATTTATATGTGGGGATAAAGAGAGACAAAGCGAAACAGAGAGAGGACGAGGGAAAAGATTTTCATGCATTTGGTCTTCGGTCTACCGCCAACACCCTGGAAGAATGAGAATCTGAAATAATAGCAGGAGATCAATACTCACCCAACTGCTTCCCCTTCCCTAGAAGAAGAATTGCGGAGGCTGCATATGCTTCCCCACTTTGTTTCTCCGCAAGGAAGCTTCCTTCCTCCCTTCCCTCCTCGATTCCGCTTCAGGTCTGTTCGACTGAGGTAAGGCGCAAATTGTCTCCCTGGGTGTATCTATGTGCGCGCCATTGCCGATTTTTCTTGTTCCTCCACTAATTGATGATCGTATTACCAATAAACAATGAGTAAGGAAACCGATACAGATGGAATAATCAAAATTTCAAAGGGATGAAACCAAAACAATCGTATCTGTTTTCTCTCAAGCAGTTCCAAGTTTCCAACTTGACACGACTATTGCTTGCAGCAGAGATTGTTAACATCATTATAGTCTGACACCGAGTAATTGACTTCTTATTTTTTGTGACTCTTAAGTTTCCTTCGTTGTCAATTCGCTTCATAGATATCCAATTTGCGGAAAGTAGTAGCGGTGAATTGAGGGTCAAAGTCAGAGGATTAGAAGGATCATTTGCTTGCACTGATCATTAGCGCAGACCTCTTCCGTCATGGGAAGATAAATTAATATTTTATTTCAAAAGCTGGTTTTTCTTGTGTATGACCAACAGAAATTGCTTTATGCATGTGTGTCCGCAAACATGTTTTCTAGGTGTATTTATACAACATAAATATTAGGGCCATGTCCATATGTGTATATCGAGTCATAAGAATCATATTTGTGTATCTTGATTCCCACATTGCATCCTCTTATCTGGGATATGAAAATTTAATGTCAAATTCATCACAACATATGGTTTCACAGAAACAATGTGCAACTAAGAGTTCATGGAAGCATGATTCATCTAGATTCAGGCCAATTAAAGTAACTTAGTCATGTATTCAGGCTATTTTGGTAATTTTCCAAAAAGAATGTCCTTTATAGTTTTTTTATTTTTTATTTTTATTTTTATCTTTACAAATTTTTTTTTTTAATATGAACTAAGAGCATTTTTTTACTCGCTATAAGAACTCACAAAATTTCATGCATGAGTATGACACATGTAACCAAGTCGACATACATATAACTCTCAAATTTTAGTTTTTCAGGAACTCTACTCTCTGAAATATAGTGCACCCACATCATGTGACTGTTTCTCGATTGACTATCAAAAGTGTTTATTCATGATCACATATTAATTAGCTCTGCAGGTATGTCTACTATCATAGAATTTTTCTCTGCCTGCTGGGTGGAGTCCTTCCTAATTTTCATCGTATCAGGAACACAATGAAAAATTCTTCTCATAATTCATTAACCATTGCTGACAGACTAAATACAAGGATTTATCTACAAGTCTGGCCAAGCGATGCAACCTTAGAATAGAGAAAGTTCCATGTTTCCATTGGAAAAACAAACAAACTCAGAACTTCCACATACTTGTTAATCATTTTCCCAATTGGAAAACCACAAATTATGAAGTCGAATGAGTACAACGAATTTCCGATATGAATTGATTCTCACCCCAGAATAGAGAAAGCTCCAAAATGGGGAAATGGGAAGGACTGAAATATTAAAAGGGAGCCAAAAGAATTGTCAATTAGATCAGAGAGAAAGCATAGACGGACCAACAGAACATAAAAATTGTCCAAAATAAATAAACCATCTATCGAAATTGATAAATGATAATACGCAGCCTACATTTCTTGATCCATAATTTGAAAATTCATATAAAGGCCATTTCATATATTTTTACCATATTTGATATCACTGAGACGATATTGTTAAGGACGAGCTTTACTGACGTTGCCTGCATTTCGTCAATGGAAACCTAGGGCGCATTCAACCTTTACTTGAGTTCACCTCGTCTTCCTCATACATGTGAGACGAGGTTGCGCATGCACCTCACTTACTCAGTAAGATTGAATAGGCTATTTTGGTAAGTTTTCAAAAAGAGTGTCCTTTTTAGTTTTTTTATTTTTTATTTCATTTTTATTTTTACAAAAAGTTTTTTTTTTTTAATATGAAAATGAGAGCATTTTTTCATTTGCTATAAGAGCACACAAAAATTCATGCACTAGTATGACACATATAACTAGATGGACATACACATAACTCTCAAATTTTAGTTTTAATATGTTACAACCAAGTTTTCAAGCAATGATAGATGAAGGGACACAAGTTTAAATTTGGAAAATTTGCTAACAAAGTATTGGACATTGGAATGTACAGTTGTTATTAGTGCCTAATTTAGGTGGCATTTAGTGCCCGTATTAACATTAAAACCTAAACTTTCCATCTTAAAAAAAAAGCCTGTGTAAGTTTGGAAAACTTAGATGCAAATACTCTAACTTTGGGTCGTACAGTCGTTTGTGCAAAATATTAGACAACATTTGATGCCAATAATAATATTAAAACCTAAAATTACCATACTTGTTATCGACACATTGAAACATGAGCTTTTGTACTTCTACGTCTGCTGTTGCCTAAAATATTATTTGCGATATCTTTCCTGATCAGATTTTTTTTTTTCTTTAAATTCGATTGTTGAAGGACAAATTTCAATGTCCCTACTGAGCTTTGCAAAAGGTGACCTCCAAGTTTTTTCAATCCGAGGCTTGCGATTGTTGGTTCTCTTAAAGAATTTTATGTTATATGCATGGTTCATCATTTCTTGTTTTTTTTTTTTTATTTAATTACATACTTTTTTGCCATTAGATTGATTTGAGTATAAAGAATGCCGGCATCCCACAAAGAAGATTTGTGCCTGGAATCCCTTGGCTCGGGTTTCCATTCTATTCGCGCAAATTGCGGGAAATGTGCTTGGCCATGGTTCATGATAAATCCTTGATGCGATCCCCAATAGCACTTCTAATAGTCAATCGAAAAGCGGTCATAAGATGTGTTTGCCCTGTGTGATGTGCTCTATCAATAGCTTGATCTTCAATCATTTGGGTTCAACCACAAGTCCAACAAGGCAATATGAACCATGTTCTCACCATTCACACAAGTTCAGAAAATGGCTTGTCGAATATGTAAATATATGGTCATTGACAGTAAAATTATATGAACATTTTAGTTATTCCATTCAAGTCTTCCTTTGTAATTCATAGATGAGTTCTTCAATGAAAAGTTTACGTTTCTTGATATAAAGCAATTTCTGTTGGTCATACGCAAGCAAATGATCCTTCTTATCCTCTGACTTTGACCCCCAATTCTCCACCGCTACCACTTTATTTAAACTTTGATGTTTATCTGTCTCTCTAAAATACGACCATTTTAAAAACCTTAAGATGTTAAGGGGCACCTTCATACATAAATGACCAAAATCTTTTAAAGCTTCATTTGAAAATAAAAGGGCTTGGGCAACTGCTGACACTTACTTGCATATAGGTGGGCTTTCATATCCTTCCTTCTCCTTTTATGGCATAACAAACAAACCGCTCCATCTAAATTTTAGAAGTTTTTTTTTTTTAATTTTGTTAACCACCAAAACCTAAGGAATTTATATCCAACCCCACTTTTTGGAATTCTTGTCACGTTTCTACAATGACTATCCTGTGCCCACTTATATGTGCTACTTCCTTGTTGTACAAGTTGCGCTCGTTGCTTTATGTCTTTGGAATACATATTTTTATAATACATGTTTAAAGAAAATAATGTTTGGTTTAGAAAATTACAATACGACGATTCCTAATGTTTGTAGAACTAGAAATGACGTATATAACCACATTCAGTATTGACATTGACAATTAGCGCAGACCTCTTCTGCCATGGGAGGATAAATTAATATTTGATTTGTAGAGCCTCCGGAATTCTTCTTCTAGGAGAGGGGAAGCAGTTGGGTGGGTATTGATCTCCTGCTATTATTCCAGATTCTCATTCTTTCATGGTGTCGGTGGCAGACCAAAGACCCTAGCGCTGAAATGCATGAAAATTTTTCCCCTCACCTTCTCTCTGTTTCGCTATGTCCCTCTGCATCCCCACATATGAATGGACAGGTAGACAATTGACAACCATAGTTATCCAATTGACAATATGAAAATATACATTTTCATTCACTACAGTCATTAGTTCAATTGGATAACTGTGATTGTCAATTGTCTACCTCTCTCATTCGATCCATTTATATGCAGGGATGCAGAGAGACAAGGCAAAACAGAGAGATGATGAGGGAAAGATTTTCATGCATTGGTCTTTGGTTTGCTGCCGACGCCATGGAAGAATGAGAATCTTGAATAATAGCAGGAGATCAATACTCACCCAACTGCTTCCCCTCCCCTAGAAGAAGAATTCCGGGGGCTGCAGAAGCCTCCCCACTTTGTTTCTCCGCAAGGAAGCTTCTTTCCTCGCTTCCCTCATCGGTTCTGCTTTATGTCTATTCGACTGAGGTAAGGCGCATATTCTCCCTTTGTGTGTGTGTGTGCCGTTGCCGATTCTTCTTGTTCCTCCACTAATTGACATTGATAATTAGCGCAGACCTCTTCCGCCATGGGAGGATAAATGAATATGTTATATGTAGAGCCTCCGGAATTCTTCTTCTAGAAGAGGAGAAGCAGTTGGGTGGGTATTGATCTCCTGCTATTATTCCAGATTCTCATTCTTTCATGGTGTCCGTGGCAGACCAAAGACCCTTGCACTGAAATGCATGAAAATCTTTCCCCTCACCTTCTACTTGTTTCACTATGTCTCTTTGCATTTCCACATATAAATGGATCGAATGAGACAGGTAGACAATTGACAATCATAGTTATCAAATTGACGGATAACTGACAATATGAAAATATACATTTTCATTCACTACAGTCAATAGTTCAATAAGATAACTGTGATTGTCAATTGTCTACCTCTCTCATTCGATCCATTTATATGTGGGGATGTAGAGTGACAAAGCAAAACAGAGAGAGGATGAGGGGAAAGATTTTTATGCATTTGGTCTTCTGTCTGCTGTCGACACCATGGAAGAATGAGAATCTGGAATAATAGCAGGAGATCGATACTCACCCAACTGCTTCCCCTCTTCTAGAAGAAGAAATCCGGGGGCTGCAGAAGCCTCCCCACTTTGTTTCTCCGAAAGGAAGCTTCTTTCCTCCCTTCCCTCCTCGATTCTGCTTCAGGTCTGTTCGACTGAGGTAAGGCGCATATTGTCTGTGTGTGTGCCATTGCCGATTCTTCTTTTTCCTCCACTAATTGATGAACGTACTACCAAAAAAGAAACAAGGAATATGGAAACCGATAGAGATGGAATAATCAAAATTTCAAAGGGATGAAAGCAAAACAATCGTATCTGTTTTCTCTCAAGCAGTTCCAAATTTCCAACTTGACATGACTATTGCCGCAGAAATTGTTAACATCATTATAGTCTGGACACTGAGTAATTGACTTCTTATTTTTTGTAACTCTTGCTTGGGAAGTTTCCTTCGTTTTCAATTCGCTTCATCGATACCCAATTTGCGGAAAGTGGTAGCGGTGGGGTTCAAAGTCAGAGGATTAGAAGGATCATTTGCTTGATCATTAGCGCAGACCTCTTCCACCATGGGAGGATAAATTAATATTTTAGTTCAGAAGCCGGTTTTTCTTGTGCATGACCAACAGAAATTGCTTTATGCGTCTGTGTGCGTAAACATGTTTTCTAGCTGTATTTATATAACATAAATATTAGGGCCGTGTCCATGTGTATAGAGTCATAATAATCATATTTGTGTATGTTGATTCCCACATTGCATCCTTTTTTCTGGGATATGAAAATTTAATGTTAAATTCATCATAACATATGGTTTCATAGAAACAATGAGCAAATAAGAGTTCATGGGAGCATGCTTCATTTAGATGCAGGCCAATTAAGGTAACTTATTCATGTATATGTTTTCATTTGCATCACATCCATGTTTACATTACCACAAGTGACAGCAACTCTGCAGGTTAACTACATATGGGATACGAGGTGGCATTCAACTGCCCGTTTATATACTCTGATATAAGATCTTTAGGATTCAATATCTCTAGGCTCTATATCAATGAAAGCATGTCAAATTAAATCTATAGATGTACAATTTAAAGCAAAAAGCGACGGTGGGTTTTACTTTTCATTGTAACCTTTTTCTTTGAAGTAATGTTAATCGGAATTGTGCAATGAACAGGTGAAGTATGTACTCTGGGACGTGGCTCTTTATCGACGCCTTCCAGGAATTCGTATTAATTGAGCACCTCTAGTTCTATTGTCCGGGCAATCTGTATGATAGAAGTAAAAGCAGCAATTTCATATTGAATGTATGTGGCTGCAGCATTGTGTGATAGGGGAAGGTTACTATAATGCTAGCTTTGTTACAATTCAAATGTACTCGATCTCGACAGTGGAACTATTGTAATGACAAAGCTCGTTTCTTGTGTCTTATTCTTTTTAAGTTTACATTTCTTGATCTCTAGTTTGAAAATTGCATATGAATCAAAATACGACTAGCGATGCATTGAACGCGAAGATCAACTACCAGTTATTTAACAACTATGATCTTAATAAACAATGTAACATCAATTGCCAAAATAACATTTCTTAATAAAAAAAAGCATTACACATGCATTTTAATTTAAAGAAAAAGAACAAAACCCGAGAGGGTTATTATTCCTGATAAGTTGATCAAGCTGCAGTTCAGCCGCAGTCAGAAAATTATAAACATTACCTTTTCTCATGTTGATTTTACTGTCGATATAATTGTACTAAAGTCCAGTGCTTTGCATCAATAGAAAATCATTGATTGACGTGACATAATAGGTATATAGACCCGTTTCATATATTTCCCTTAATACTGACATTGCCTGTGTTTCGTCAATGAACACCTAAGACGTGACATAATAAGGACATTGATATCATTTCATATCTTTTAGTTTTTTTATTGTTTTCGACTTCATTTTTATGTTTACAAATTTATTTTTTAAATATAAATTACGACCATTATTTTCATGAGTTATACGGACCCACAAAATTTCATGCACCATATGGCGCATATAACCAGATTCACATACATATAACTCTCAAATTTTCGTTTTAGCCTTTTACATCCAAGTTTTCAAACAATGATAGACTGAAATATAACACAAGTTTAAATTCGGAAAATTTCAATACAGAATATTGGACATTGGAGTGTACAGGTTGTTATTAGTGCCTAATTTAGGTGGCATTTAATGCCAGTATTAACATTAAAACCTAAACTTTCATTTTAAATAAAAGCCTGTGTAAGTTAGAAAAACTTAGATGCGAATACTCTAACTTTGGGTCGTACAGTTGTTAGTGCGAAATATTAGACAACTTTTGATGTAAAATAATAATATTAAAACCTAAAATTCCCATCCTTGTTATCGGCACATTGAAACATGAGCTTTTTAGCTTGTGCGTCTACTGTTGCGTAAAATATTATTTCTGGTATTTGATTGTTGAAGGACAAATCTCAGTGTCCTATTAGTGTCCTACTGCGTTTGCTAAGGGTGATCTCAAGTTTTTTCAATCTCAGGCTTGCGAATGTATGACAGATGGTGAAGGCGCTCCTTCACTTGGTTTTCTTAAAAGAATTTTATGTTACATCTATGGTTCATCATTTCTACTTGATTTTTTTGTGATTTTAATTATATACTTTTTTGGTACTAGATTGATTTGAGTACAAAGATTCCCGGCATAAACATAACACATAGTCCCCAAAGAGAAGATCCGTGCCTGGAATCCCTTGGCTCAGCTTTCCAACTATTCTCATTGTGCATTATTGGTGTAAATTGTAGGAAATGATCTTGACCATGGTTCATGATAAATCCTTGATGCGATCCCAAATAGCACTTCTGATAGTCAATCGAAAAACAGTTACATGATGTGTTTACCCTGTGTGATGTGCTCTATCAATGGCTTGATCTTCAACCATTGGGTTCAACCATAGGTCCAACAACGCAATATGAACCATGTTCACACCATTCACACCTGTTCAAAAAATGGCTTCTGGAATATGTAAATTTAAATTATACGAACATTTTAGTCATACAACAGGCATCAAACCTCTGGAAGGGTCTCGAATTCTTTGATCTCTAGCTGCTAAAGTTCCTTTTTCCATTCAGATCTTCCTTTGTAATCCATCGATGAGTTCTTCAATGGCATGACACATGCTAGAAAAATTGAAGAACTCAATCAAGAATTGGAAAGACTTGAATGTCAGATTTTGACACCCTTTCAGAGGTCTGATGCTTGTTACATGACCAAAAATCATATTGTCTTGATGGACCTTTGCTGGAATGAAGATCAAGCTATTGATCGAGCACATCATGCACACAGTGCAACCACATCATGTGACTATTTCTCGACTGACTATTAAAAATTTAAAAGTGTTATTCATGATCCAATATTAATTAGCTCTGCAGGTATGTCTACCATCACAGAATTTTTCTATGCCTGCTGGGTGGATTCCTTCCTAACTTTCGACGTATCAGGAACACAATAAAAAAAAATTCTTCTCATAATTCATGATCAATGCTAACAGACTAAATACAAGGATTTATGTACATGTCTGGCCAAGTGATGCAACCTTAGATAGATTTCTGCCCACCACGAAAACGGGGCGAGGTTGTGAGTTGATCCATATAAAAGGTTGAGATACATATAGTAACCCTATGACATGAAAATCTTGGATGGATCGGGCCCCAGTGGGCTGACTTCGGCTCAACCCGTCTCCTTTTGTTTCCATCTGCAAAGCTTTTCCAGGAGTCGTGCTTAATTAGAATAAGAATTAAAAGCTAAAAATGAAGAAAATAAATTTCTCGGAGGCAAAATAAACATGTTTGCACTAAACTAGGTCTTTTGCAAAACCAAATTCACCAAACTCTGGTTTCTTTCCATTAAAATTGCCAAGGCACAAGTCTTCCATGGTAAAGTTCGATTAAACTTGACAATACAAAAAATAAATAAGAAAATGGGTTACAATTGATACTATTTTCGGCTAGCAGGTGGCGCGAATCTGTGAGATAACTCCATTTTCTCTATAACATCGAAGGTTAACTGAATGCACAGTTCAAACGAAACAAGTTCAGAAAGAACAACTCTCTGAAAATTAGATCAAGAAAAATCAACGAGTTACTCTGGAAGGACAGCATTACCTTTCTGGCCTCATGACAGAAGACAATCTCATCTCTTCCCCTCCATGTCTCCATGAGAGAAATGCACGCTCTTCTACGTCCTGTAGGCAGTAGCTAGTCGAGCTTGGGTTTTCATTTATGTGACAGTGATTATTGAGGGTACCACCTCGAGATCCAAATTTAAGACACTATCCATAAATTGGTCTTCACAGTGTTGTGGCTATATAATGAATCAAACAAGGTACCATGCAAAATACCCGCAAATAATTTTGAACCCCAAGTACATGAAATAAGGTTATACATGGCCGATGGGAAGAAGAAACACCAAATCGTTGCAACCGAGATATCAACCTTGTCTATATCTCGGGCTCTATGACAGGAAGGATTAAACAAGGCGTTTATAAACACGTTCTAGGTCTCTATGCCAACACTGCTCAAATTTGATTTTCAATTTCTATAAAACTGGCGAACACCATCAATGGGATACCAACCTTGCAGTTTTATGTCGGTGAGCCGTACAACTAAGAGAGGGTTACAAAACGACGAAATATAGACATAGATGAGTTCCACTATACAAGTGACATTACATTCAACATGGGAAAAAAATTCTCGAGCTTGCATACTTTGTATGGTGCCTGGAAGAAATCACGGCCAAGTGACCTCTGATTGCAGAGACAATGTTGTCATAATCTGCATCCAATAATAGCTTTATCACTCACTTGGATTGGTTAAGTTACTTGCATTGATGCCGAACTGCTTGAATGAAGAACAAATGAACCCTGGCTCCTGTCTAAGAAGAAGGGAGATAAAGGCATTGGAAGTGTTACAGAGGCGCTATTTAGCATCATAACAAGAGATGACATTGTTGGTCTGTGACTTGGATTCTCTTGCACACACAATAGACCAATGTGAATACACCTTAAAGCTTCAACCTTTGGACATGAGTCTAACAATGTTCGATCCATCAACTCCAGCATCTTGCTTTCTTTCCAAAGCTTCCAAGCCTACATATTACAACAAAACTGATCGTCAAGGAGAACTCATTTTTTACAATGAACTGATATGCTCATAGCCAATCCAACAAAATAGTACTTACATAGCTCAAAAGATTTTGGTCCCCTAACTCATCGAATGCTGTGCTCTTTTTACCACTTAAAATCTCTAGCAGCAATATCCCAAAGCTATATACATCTAATTTTGTAGAAAGGTTGCCTTGCATTGCATATTCTAGCGCCATATATCCACTAAAAACATTGAAACTTTACTGTTTCAGTAAAATTGAATCCTAGACAATTTTCTTATTGTAGCCAAAAAAATTACAGAAGCTGATCTTTATACATTCTAGGTAGTATGTGTATCATGTAATTTTGAATGAAATGTTTAAGCAAATAATATTCGACATGGAAAATTTGGAGAAAAAGAAGGATGTAACTTACAGTTAAAAGATTGTTGTTTAAAGACCATGCATGTGTTGTAAGTACATACAAATAGCACTTAGAATGGTAAACAAGAACGAACTTACTATGTCCCAGCAATTTTTGAGGTATCACAATGCGTTTGGTCCATGGTAAGAAGCCTTGCTAACCCAAAGTCTGCAATCTTAGGGTTCAGGTTCCTATCTAACAAAACATTGCTAGCTTTCACATCCCTGTGAACAACTGTGAGACGAGAATCCTCATGAAGATATTGAAGCCCTCTAGCAACTCCTTTAATGATCCCCAAAAGTTGTTCCCAGCTCAATTCTGCACGCCTGTCAGGATCTACCACACATAGCAAACCAAAAATAAAGATGAAAAACATAAAGATGAAGTCTGCCACAGGAAAAAGTCACAGGTAATGATCTCCTACGAATATAAAGGAACTTCATATTCGTCCATCTAGAAGATGCCATAATGATGAACCAGCATGAAGTTGGTGCCTATGTCGGGGTACCATTTATGGTTGCTATGGGTGTTCTGCTCTCCCACTGCTTTCAGTGGATAAAACAAATGAAAGTCTTCTAAAGCAGCAGCATAATCACTTCCACAAAATAACACTGTATATCTTCCACAAAATGTATGAGTTTTAACTCACCGAAGATAAATTTGTCAAGACTCGAATTAGGCACATATTCATAGACAAGTATATTCTCATCTCCTTCAGAACAACAGCCTAATATACGAACTAGATTCTTGTGCTGAAGCTTTGCAACCAATTGCACCTCATTCTTGAACTCTGTTTTACCTTGTGCGGAGAACATAGAGAGTCTTTTTATTGCTATTTCTTGTTCATCTTCTAGCTTGCCCTGTCATGTTGGCAAGAAAAATCAAAGACTCTAAACTAGCAAGTCAAGAATAATTTTTAATTTCTGTAAAGAATTACCTTATATACTGGGCCAAATCCACCTTCTCCAAGCTTTTTCTCCCAGCTTCCTAGGGCAACCAAGTCGGTTCCTTAAGTCACCCTGAGAGAAGCCTTGTGGTTTTAGGCGCCAGGCCAGACGAACATTTGACCACCATGCCAATGGCACCTGCTTTGTCTAAGGAAAATGACTGCCAATGGTGAAAGAACAGCAAACCTGAACCACGGGACGGACCCACGAGATTCACCGGCGGAGAAGCGAGGGGACTGGTTGGATTCAACGATGGGGCTGATTTGCCAGAGAAAAAGAACTGATATGAGTCATACCTCGTATAACAGGTCCTGGAAACAGCAATAGCACCCAATTGAGACGAACAACATCGAGGAATAAAGCCTGCAGCCTTAGCCAGGCATGTCTTGCAGTCAGATATGGTCAGGTCCCTTGTGCACTGCACCAACCCATATATTGTTGGTGTATGGAACTTGATCTCATATGTAAGGGCATATATGTCATTTGTACAAATGCGGGTTTTGCCATACTCCTTATGTTATGAGGAGGGCCGCCGCTTGAGAGGGTTGTTCTGTGTGTTCATCAGAGACAGAGAGAATACAAGAGATCTGTGCGACCGTGGATGTAGGAGGTTATTGCTCCGAACCACGTAAATCGTTGTCTTCTTCCTTGTTGCTTCTAACCTCCTCTTGAGAGTGTGAGCGGAGTGTTTTATTGTATTGTTCCTAACAACTGGTATCAGAGCTCGGTTCGTACGAGGTAGGAACAATGGCGCTGGAAGAAGGAAAAGTCAGAATCAAGAAGTTCGACGGTAAAGACTTCGGATTCTGGAAGATGCAGATCGAGGACTACTTGTATCAGAAGAAACTGCATGTACCGCTCATGGGAGTGAAGCCCGCGACAATGGCTGATGCAGATTGGCAGTTGCTGGATAGACAAGCCCTTGGAGTCATCCGATTGACGCTGGCCAGAAATGTCGCCTTCAACATTGTTAACGAGAAGACGACAGCAAGTCTGATGTAGACGCTAACAGATATGTATGAAAAACCCTCTGCTTCGAATAAGGTATATCTGATGCATCGATTATTTAATTTGAAAATGGCTGAAGGTGCCTCTGTTACGGATCACATAAATGAGTTCAATGTTATTACTTCTCAATTATGTTCTGTGGATATTAAATTTGATGATGAGGTTCAAGCCCTAATTTTATTGTCATCCCTTCCGGAGAGTTGGAGTGCCACTGTGACCGCCGTGAGTAGTTCAACGGGGTCAAGTAAATTGAAGTTTAGTGGTGTTCGAGATTTAATACTTAGTAAGGACATTCGTAGAAAAGAGGCAGGAGAACCTCTCGGTTCTGCTCTAAATGTTCAAAACAGAGGCAGAACTAATCAACGCTATCAAGAGCGTGGAAGGTCCAAATCTAAGGGAAGAAGTCAATACAAACCTCGAAGTGATGGCTGTTGGAACTGTGGTAAGCCAGGGCACCGAAAAAGAGATTGTAGGTTGTTGAAGAAGAAGAACCCAAATCGTGAGGATGATTCAGCAAATGCAGCAACAGAAGATATAGCTGATGCACTTGCTTTGAGTGTACACAGCTCTATAGAGTCTTGGATTTTAGACTCTGGTGCATCTTTTCATTCAACGTATTCTAATGAAAGTATGCATAACTATGTTGCAGGAAAATTTGGCAGGGTATATCTTG
>JAANDH010000675.1:0-46082 GCA_011799765.1 Nymphaea thermarum | reverse complement strand
GGTATCGTTTTTGGGATGATAAAGCGAAGAAAATTATTAGACATAATGACGTAGTGTTCAATGAAATGGCTCTGTACAAAGACAGGGATAGTCATGTGTCTGAGAAGAATGAACATCATGACACAAGTGAAGACACTGTAGAACTTCAAGATGTCTCTGAAGATGATGTTGCAGTTAAGACTCAAGTTGGAAACAGTCAATGGAACAAGAGCCAAGCACATCCCAACCTTCATTGAGGAGATCAAGTAGAAGGCCAAAACCAAATCGAAGGTATTCTCCTTACTTACATTACTTGTTGTTAACTGATGCTGGAGAACCCGAGTGTTTTGATGAAGCAATGCAGGTTACAGATTCTGTTAAGTGGGAGTTAGCTATGAAAGAGGAGATGAACTCTCTACATGCTAACATAACATGGAAATTAACTGAGCTTCCTTGTGGGAAGAAGGCATTGCAAAACAAATGGGTTTACAGAATTAAAGAAGAAGCAGATGGGAGAAAAAGGTACAAAGCAAGGTTAGTAGTGAAAGGTTTTCAACAGAAAGAAGGTATAGATTATACATAAATTTTCTCTCCTGTTGTAAAACTAACTACTATAAGATTGGTATTGAGTTTAGTTGCAGCTGAAAATTTATATTTAGAGCAACTAAATGTAAAGACTGCATTCCTTCATGGGGATTTGGAAGAAGATATTTATATGGTGCAACCTGAAGGCTTCCAAATATTGGGAAAAGAAAGCCTTGTATGCAAGTTAGAGAAGACTCTGTATGGTTTAAAGCAGGCACCGAGACAGTGGTACAAAAAGTTTGATAACTTCATGGGGAGGAATGCTTTTAAGAAGTGTGATATGGATCACTGTTGTTATTTTAAGAACCTTGATAGTTGTTATATCATTTTACTATTATATGTGGATGATATGCTTATTGCAGGCTCGAATTTGCAAGAGATCAATTCTCTGAAAGAACAACTATCAAAAGAGTTTGAAATGAAAGATCTAGGCACTGCGAAACAAATCCTTGGGATGAGAATCAGTAGAGACATGAAGACATGTACTTTAAATTTGTCTCAACAAAATTATATTGAGAAGATTTTGTGCAGGTTTAAGATGCAAGATGCTAAACCTGTTAGTACACCTCTTGCTAGTCATTTCAAGTTGTCCAAAGATTTGTCACCTAAGACAGATGAAGAACATGAAGAAATGTCAAGGATTCCATATGCTTCAGCAGTGGGTAGCTTGATGTATGCTATGGTGTGCACCAGACCAGACATAGCACAAGTAGTGGGAGCAGTGAGCAGATACATGGCTGAGCCTGGAAAGAAACATTGGGAGGCTGTGAAGTGGATATTGCGATATTTGAAAGGAACTTCAGGTTTGAGCCTTTGTTTTAAGAAAGATGAATTACTTTTGCATGGCTTTGTGGATGCATATTTGGGTGGTGATCTTGACAGTAGGAGAAGTACTACGGGGTACATTTACACCCTAGGAGGAACCTGTGTCAGTTGGGTTTCACAGCTTCAAAAGGTTGTTGCATTGTCTACTACAGAAGCTGAATACATTGCAGTTACAGAAGCCAACAAAGAGATGATTTGGCTGAAGACTATTCTAAAAGAATTGCATGTAAAGGAAGATGAGAGTGTTCTTTCTTGTGATAGTCAAAGTGCAATTCATTTAGCCAAGAATCCAGTGTTCCATGCTAGAACAAAGCATATTGAATTGAAGTATCATTTCATTAGAGATTTGTTGGAAGAGAAGATACTATCTCTTGAAAAGATTCGTGGAACAGAGAATCCAGCAGACATGTTGACAAAGCCAGTGAATGCTGAGAAGTTGAGGTTATGTTTAACCTCAGTTGGTCTCCAAGGTTGATTGATGAGGAGATGTCGCACAGGTTGAGTATGTGATGTACTAGCACTTGGATGGATCAAATTCCAAGTGAGAGATTGTTGGTGTATGGAACTTGATCCATACTGTACACTCATATGCAATACCACGGATCCAACTTCGCGGTAAGTTGGCTGGGGGTCGCAGGGGGACAGCGCCCCCTTGCTCGGGGGTTCGGGGGCGGTAGCTCCCGACGGAAAATTTTCTCATATGTAAGGGCATATATGTCATTTGTATAAATGCGGGTTTTGCCCTAATCCTTATGTTATGAGGAGGGCCGCCGCTTGAGAGGGTTGTTCTGTGTGTTCATCAGAGAGAGAGAGAATACAAGAGATATGTGCGACCGTGGACGTAGGAGGTTATTGCTCCGAACCACGTAAATCGTTGTCTTCTTCCTTGTTGCTTCTAACCTCCTCTTGAGAGTGTGAGCGGAGTGTTTTATTGTATTGTTCCTAACATATATCTTGAACGACTCGTTGAAGCTTGACACGCCCGTAGAAAACATGAGTCCAGACCCACCGGCAGTAGCTTGAATCGATAGGTTGTTCAGTAGTGAGACCGCCATGTTACTGTACTTAACTGGGTCTGTGTTGTTGTCTGAATCCCAATTGTAGTTGATTTCGTCATCTCTAACTCGAAAGAAGCTCACGTTTGAGTAGCGTAAGCTGCAGTAGTCTAGCCAAATGGTGCCTTCTTTTTGCAGTGGACACAGGCTGGTGAATTGTGTCCCTGCGTCTGAGATGCATTTCCGGCAGTCATCGGCAGAGACATCGCCACGGCAAAAAACGAGTCCGTAGACTTGATTCGGAGGTTGGCCGATGGTGGTGACGTTGAAACCGGTTGCTGGGCCATTAGCCGCTAGAGTTGTGAAGAGCTGCTTCAGGTTTGTCTGGTATGGGTTGTTCGAGGTGAAGTTCCCATAGCTGGAGTTACAGAGAACCAGGGGGTCAAGAGCAAAGGCACGGAAAGGGAAACATAATAGCAAGAAGAAGAGAAGGATTAGTAGATTGATCCTTTCTACGAGCACAGGCCTCCGAGATGATGACCTTTTTGCTTCCATCCTGATTTTTTGAATGCGTCATGCATACTACCACCCTCCTTAAGGTTGAAGGAGGGGGAGACATCGAGACAGCCTGTGAAATGTTGACACTCACAAAAGTAAGAGAGAAAATCCGATCTGCTGATGGAAGTTGCTGCTGTCCTCCGCTTACTTCGCCGGAGACGTGATTCGTGAACCACATTATTTCAAGTGTAGTCTATGATGAACTTGTCTTCATCTGGTGATTGGACAAAAGGGTTCATGTAAACAGAAGACCCTTCCATCCCACTAGGGCGAACACTTCCACCCAGTAGTTGTTCTCTGCGGTCGTGGAGAGAGAAAGATAGAGTTTGACATTTTAACCTAATATCTGACAAATCTATTAAACGTCACACAAAGTTTAAGGCCAGGAAAGCTACTGGACGTAACGTAGATTAAGCATGGACCATTCAACCACATTTACTTTCTATTTTTTATTCAAAGATGTTTCGTCATTTGGCCCCACAGAGCCGAGCATTCAATGTCTCGCACCAATGGGAGTGCGATCGAAGACCCAGTCGTCATCCTCATCCATGCTCTCTCAGTCTCCTTTTCATTTGATTGGAGGAAAGGTCGACAAAAATTTCTTGTTATTTGCCAAGTTGCCTAAGTCCTGCCTATCATTGATTACTTTCTGCAATGGAAAATGTACTCTCGTTATGTGTCTTTTGGATGTTGTTCCCTAGAGGGCGTTTGGCCCCGAGAGGGTAAATAATTTATCTATGACGTGATAAACTTCGACAATTGATTTAAGCCAGGCATCGTAACGGCGAAATTTTTTTTCCTTGGATTTCAGTCGCATCCCTCGCGGTGCGGCTCCAATCCATGGAAACACATTCTGAATGTGCCTCCGATATCCAGCATTTGTTGGATGCGATCATTTTTCTGAAAAAATTAGATTTGGATCCTATGGCAATCAAACAACCCCCTAAGGGAGAAATTTCTGTAGCTTCGCGATCTGATCAAAGAGGGTGAACTTGGGAGTTCTCTAGTGGGCTCCATCTGCATCCTCTTCGTCTTCTCTCTCGCTCACTCTCTCCCTCTTCTTCTTCCGAAAACCAGGGTCAGGCCACAGCTGGATGAAGAAAATCAGACCGCTTTAACGCCAATTCGGTGAAAATATCTCGATAAGATGGAAGAAAATCTAGATTTTACCTCTCATGCATTTGATACCGTCCATCAAGATCACCATCAAACCTGCCCTCAAAACTGGCACTGAATTTTGACTCGGGTTGCAGACCCGTCAAATTCTGCTGACTAGTTAGTTCTTGCTGAGTTCCAACCCAAGTTTCAAAAATACTACGAGTAGATCTAAATTTGAAACCGAATTTGAATAAATGTGATTAAATCTAGTTGAATTGGATGTAAGAACATTCTAAGTTTCTAACGAAATGGTCCAAAAAAAAAAAAGAACCAAAATTATAAAAAGCGATCAAGAGAATCCACTCTCATGTGAAAATTGCAACCAGATTAAATATTGCATCTATTGAAGCAAAATCAATTTTAAATATTGATCTAAGTTGATCATTTGCGATCTGGTTATTGTTGAAACTGATATACTTTCAGCACTAATGAAACACTGGTCTGCGCAGAACCATGGGGCGCCATTACTTCTGATGATCTCATCCTCTGCAGCATCCGAGATATATGGGCTTAACGATCAGAATCATCCCAGAGTTTCTCCAATATAGATCACGTACTTGCCCTAAAATCCTTTAGCTTGAATAACGACAGATTTTGATGTGCAGATTTTCTTGCCACATTAGATTCATGATCTAGGATGACGAGTATAATACAAGTGTATACATATCTCTGGGGAAATTTGGGAATAAGATACTTATTTACTGCCATTAACCTTTTATGGACCATATTATAGGCAAGATTCGGTTTCTCTTACATGATACCTGATGAAAATGAAGCCATGAATATAATCAGATTATAAGGAGAACTGGATCAGAATATCATTCTTGCAGCCCTGCAGGGCGCTAGCACTAAGGAGGCAAATCGAACTGTTCCTAGGCCAGATTTCAGCACATATGAACCTGAACCCAAAGTACAACCATTGGATTAAGTTTAGACAAGGTTCTGAACAGCCCTGACAGATGATAGTTGAATCTCTTGAAATAATTTGTTACATAACTGGATTTTATAAAGAAAGCGTAATGAACGACATGAAAATCAATGATCATTTTGCATGTAAAAATCGCATCAAGATTAGGTTTTGATTGGACTGGAAGCGAATCCAACTTCACATTGATAATTCTAATGCAAATAGTAATCCAAATATTCAAATAACATATTTATTCATTGACACGTATTCTAAACCCTTACAGAATAGACTTTACAACCCAACGTACAAAGCTGAAAGCTATGATAATCTTGAGTTGGCAAAAGAACACTCAAACTTGAAGGACATTTTGAACCCAAATGGAGATTTTTGCATAATGAGTGGCACAAGCTGACAAAACAATTTTTT
This sequence comes from Nymphaea thermarum, assembly GCA_011799765.1. Taxonomy (NCBI): domain Eukaryota; kingdom Viridiplantae; phylum Streptophyta; class Magnoliopsida; order Nymphaeales; family Nymphaeaceae; genus Nymphaea; species Nymphaea thermarum. The sequence continues at coordinate 40,649 of JAANDH010000675.1, read as the reverse complement.
TTTTCACCTTCAGGCTTGATAACCTCCAAATCCACAGACAGTAATATCCTTAATTTGCGACAAACATGTCAATCATCACTCGCCTTGGATTTGTCACTCTAAAATATCTGAGCTGCTTGTATTTAGAATCGATAAGCCTCTGCTTCTGTCCAACACGAATGCTGGGGTTGACGGCTTTTGGAGTGTTACAGATGTGCTATTAAGCTTAAGAAGAATAGACGACATAGTTGGCCTATCATCTGGATCCTCTTGCACACACAGTAAACCAACGTGAATGCACCTCAATATTTCTGCCATTGGACATGACTCCAACAGTTTAGGATCGACCAACTCCAATGCTCTGCCCTCTGACCAGAGCATCCAGGTCTGTATGTTCCCATATTATAGTCAGTTTACGATCTCACATACAAAATTTCATTCTCTGGAATAATATTGTCTTATGGAATCAATTAGTTCTTGGAAGACACTTACATAGCTCAAAAGATCTTGATCGCCTAATTCTTGGAATGCCATGTTCCTCTTACCGCTCACAATCTCTAGCAGCAATACTCCAAAGCTATAGACATCTGACTTTACAGAAAATTTGCCATGCATTGCATACTCTGGTGACATGTATCCACTGATAAAAGAAAGACCACGTATTATTACCACTCGTTGAAACTGAATATTAGAAAAAGAAAATTTCCTGTTACAAACCATCAGGGTCCTTGAAGTGAAGATAATTTTAGAAATGCTTCTTAATCAGAAAAGATAATTAAAATGTGTATGCATGTCATTTCTTTTTAAAATAACTTGGTCTTTTATGACACTTCAAGTCATTTTAGTATTGGGCTGAAAAAAAAATGGCAAGTTACATAGCAGTTGGAAGCTCCTATCCAAGTTCATGTGTTAGGCCCATGTACAGGGAAAAAAAAAACTGAATTGAATGACAGGAATCATCTTACTATGTACCCACAATTTTGTTGGTATCTTGATGTGTTTGGTCAATGAGGAGAAGCCTCGCCAACCCAAAATCTGTAATTTTAGGATTCATATTGTCATCTAATAAAATGTTGCTGGCTTTCACATCTCTATGAATAACTGTGAGACGAGAATCCTCATGTAGATACACAAGTCCTCTAGCCACCCCTGTGATGATTCCATAAAGTTGCTCCCATGTAAATTCTGTGTGTTTACTGGGATCTGCACAACACAAATCAGTTAGAAGAAAACGTAAAATGTTAATCATCTGACAAATCACAAGTCAAATATCTAGTTTTGAATAACAGTTCTACATGTACTCATCGCTTATCATACAATGCAGACCTGTCTTGGATAACTGAAAGAGTGTCTTTAGTAGGAACTTTGTGACAGTCTATTATCATCAATATTCTGTTTTCTTCAAGCTGTTATTCCCTTTTCAGGGAATGATTAAAATTTTCTGTCTCTTGTTGCTAGATGAGAATATGCCATTTTTGTGGGTATTAGCATTCAAGGGAATGCAACCACCTACAACCAACGACCTTCTAGTTTTTCAACTAAAAATTTAAAACACTTTGTGTCTTCTATAAAAGCATTCCAGATTTCACTCACCAAAAATAAATTTGTTGAGGCTCGTATTGGGCACATATTCATAGACAAGTATCTTCTCTTCTCCTTCCAAACAACAACCTAATAGTCGAACCAGATTCTTGTGCTGAAGCTTTGCAACCAACTGCACCTCATTCTTGAACTCTGCCGTCCCTTGTCCAGAAAGAGTAGAGAGCCTTTTTACTGCTATCTTCTGTCCATCTTCTAACGTACCCTATGAATGTTGACATGCAAAAGAAACACGTTCCCTTTTATAGTAAGGTTTGACTATCATTCTAGGTGACAAATCACTTTCTAATACAAGTAATTACCTTATATACAGGACCAAAGCCACCTTCCCCAAGCTTATTTTCTTCAGAGAGATCATCTGTGGCCTTTTTGATCGTTTGCAAGTCAAATATCTTTAAATTTGTGTTTGCAAGGTCTTCCTTGGCTGCATCCAATTGCAAATATCATTTGGGTCTTTAGAACAGCTCCAAGAAGAAAAGTTTCTTGTGGAGATTGCAAAAATTAATAGTGGCTAAGGCTCGGCCTACCCCCAATGGGGTTGCATGATATATACAGCATCGAAGCCTCTAGCCTTTACAAGCATACCAGTTGCAAGTGATGCACATATTCAATTGCTAAGGATGAAATGAGTACAAAAAGAGTGAAACAGAGGACAATGCTGCAATTTAGTTTTTGTCTCTCAAATAACAAGCTTTACAGGTATCCATCATCTGTTTACCTTTGTGTTTACTTGCCTTTGTCTTCCTTGCTAATATGCCACAAAAGATGACAGAGAGAAGCACAACTAATGGCACAATAATGGAAATAACTGTCACCAAAATGCTTTTCTTGCCTGCATCAACATAAATCCATGTAAATGAGTCGCGTTCATGAGCCAACATTCAGACTAATTCTACTGACGAAGGTACATTCAGTACCGAAAGTCACAGGTTTGATGGTGCTTATGCCATAGACTAGGTAGAATACCACATAATGGTCATTAGCGCTGGGATTCAAACAGGTTGAATCCATGATGGATAAATTTATTTTTCAGTATTGGATGCTATGTTAGGAATGGCCTAACGAGATCAGTTACAGCTAAAAATCGTCAAGACTGCATATCAAATCCGATGCATTCGCAACCTCCACAAACTGGCCCCTTTCTTCTGTACGAAGAAAGACCAACAATTTTTGCCAGTCTAATTCTTCCTCGACAGGGACTCTTAATAGCCTTCATTTGATTGCAATTGCGATAGGCAAAAAGTTGGATAAACTTAGAACTTGTGGTTTGGTGAAACTTTTATTGACACCAAGCTTTTTTTCCCTTCCAAAAGAATACTAAAAACTTCTCTGAAGAGGAAAAATTTTTCAACGAGAGGTGAAGGTGAGAAACAGTTTTCCGACGGTTTGTTTCACGTGGGAAATATACGATTTAAGTCTTTAATAATACAATTGGAGAAATATAAAATTCAGTTCACTTTCTCCTCAGAACATCTTTGATGGGTAAAACATTCTCAATTTTCACTTTATAATGAAACAATGATGACCTTTATGGGTTCCATATTTGCCTTCTGCATAAATATCGGCCGTAGAAATGAATTCAAGACCAATCCAAGAAAAGGGTCATTAGCACCGAACCACTACAAGGACGACAATATTAAGGACGAAAATGAAAACCCTCTCCAAAAGATGCCAAAAAGTAGGCACGTCATGAAAGGGGAGAAAAGAAGAGCTACCGATCAAATTTACTGTATCACGGCCGATTCTTGGCCCTACTTTCTCTTAAACTAACTACCACCGACCCGATTTACACTTGCAAAGTAGAACTTGTATGTATCGTACGTGGTATAACAAGTCCTAGAGAGCAGCACATGGGAATGAAGCCTGAGGCCTTGGCCAAGCAGGTTCGGCAGTCGCTTATGGTCTGGTCCATTGTGCACTGCACCAGCCCGTATATTTTGATCGACCTATTGAAGCTTGTCTCGCCCGTTGCAAACATGAGTCGAGACCCACTGGCCGTTGCGTCGCTAGATAGGTTGGCCAACAACTGCCCCGCCAACCCCGCGAATCGAACCGGGTCCGCCTTGTTGTCCGTGTCCCAGAACTAATTGATCTCGTCATCTCTAACCCGGAAGAAGCTAGAGTTCGAGTAGCGCAGGCTGCAGTAGTCTAGCCAAATGGTCCCCTCTTTCTGCACCGGGCACCGCTTGGTGATATCGGCACCTGCATCCGAGATGCACTTCCGGCAGTCTTTAGCGGAGACGTCACTGCGGCATAGCACAAGCCCATACACTTGATCGGGGCCTTGGCCGACGGTCGTGGTGTTGAAGCCGGTGGCTGGACCATTGGCAGCCAGAGCAGAAAGTAGCTGGTTGAGATTTCTCTGGTAGGCGCTGTTGAGGGTGTAGTTGCCGTAATCGGCTGAACAGATGGCTTGAGGCTCAATGGCAGAGGCAGCAACAAGAGGAGGATGGAAAACAAGAAGATGGGGAGAAGTGGTAGACTGATCATTTTCGATTTCTTTCCTATAAATGTGATACTGTGGCCTAGGAGACCTTTATCTTTGCAATCTTAATCCGGAGACTGCCCAATCACGCATTTTATCTTCTGCTACTTTTGGCTTCGGTAGGAAGACGGTACACCGAGTTAATTGCCCCAATTGTGGTGTGGTGTGGTGTGAAACAATAAACCGGTCAAAATAAGCGGCCAGAGTATAGCGGTCTCCAGAGAGTAGGGCCTACTAGATGCCAATCTTGAGAAGCCTTGTTGATCGCTTATTCAATGCTTGAAACAAGAATTTGCTTTATATCCGACCCATTTACTCCACTCATTTGTTCCTGTCCTTCATAGATAAGAACTGATCAGACATGACCTTGTCCGGAAGACGGCTGCCTGTGAGCTACACATGATTGTTGTCATGTAGCAAACAACCCTTTTGAAGTTCACAGTCAAATATGCCCTTCATGCGGACAAGTTAATGTTGATTTCATGTTGTCATGCGTCTCGCTTACCATTTAAAATTTTCAAAAGAATAACCGAAACTTGTTTGTGTATGCATGTTGTACATTTACCTATTTGAATCCATTGGAGTAATTAAGCAAAAAAGATACATCATGTTCTAAAAAGTAGACCATGGTTTTGTTATATCACCGGAAAGTTAAAGGCCTTTGATATAGCTGCTTCTTTTAAAAGCACAGCGACGGCAAACGTGGTTCCCTTCATTCCGATTCTCCCAAGGGTCAAGGCAGGTCAGTTCGCTTCTCCAGAAATTTGATGAACAAAGAATTAACAAATCGGAAACACCCCATATTTGATGGGAAGACGCAATTCACTCACATTCTTATAGGTTGGTTGAAGAAAGATCAATTCTTATTATCAAATGGAAGGAATCGATCGAATAGGGTTTTCCTTCGGCAGATACAAGCACAAAGCGACTAAACGTACACCTTTTCTAAGGGGGTGTCCTTTTCATTTTCTGTCATAATTTAGACTCGAAGACATTTTGATCATTCGGCCCCAACATTGACTTGAATGCCAGTGGCCGATCCCATTTAATTCATTTGTGCGGGCGAAGACCCAGCGATCATCCTCATCTATGACTATACCCTCTCGGTCTTCTTTTTTTTTAAAAAGAAAAAAATCATGAGTGAAAAAGTCGCCGAAAAGTTTTTCATGTTACTCGGTTTTGATAGGTTGAACAATGAATCTTTGATGAGAAATTTTCGGATAATTAATTTAAGGTGATCGCTACTGTCTAGAGAGAGAATTTATTTTGGGTGGACCATGTACGCATTGTTTGATTAACATTATTTAACATTTTGTTTTTTAATAGTTAATTTTAAAGAATTTACTATTTTGAAATAAAAAAAAAAATTATGCAGACTAGCTTTGCTGGTCGCTAATTTGCCTAATAACAACGACTCTTCATGAACCAACCAACAACCTAAGAGGTATTTAAATTATAGGCGAGATCGCTTGATCTAGCATTTCAATTTTTTAAAAATATGGTCGCATTTATTTCCTTATTAAGAATCTTATTACTTCTTGTTATGTGTTTCAGTTTAAAGTAAGGCTTGCTAATTAATTCTAACATTATGGTATCCAGCAAAGCAGGACAAGTACTTTCCGAGGGAAACACATGCAATTATCATCCTAGCCTTCCCGAGCATGATTCTGACTGCGACGACAACATCGTCCTCACGATCAGAGGCTAAATTTAAGAGTTCCCTAGTGCGCCAGATCTGCGTCCTCTGGTCTTTTGTTTGCTGTCGCTCCATTTGGATTATCAAGAATGATGCAGTGACCAATTCGTTCAAACTGCTTAAACGGAGCCGCGCATATGGATATATGAAAAAGGTTTGCGTCTCTTCAGCCCATCGATCATAGATAGATTGGATGTATAACTAAGGTATTATTCTTACTGAATCCTATAAGTAATCATGATGAGTAGGTATTGGAATCATGATATTCAAATAATCGTTTAGATTAGATTAAGTATACACAGCAATTGCTGAAATAATTAAATGTCGAACTGAAGATATTCATCCTTTATTTTGTTGGTACGTCTTTACAATGAAAGCTTCCTCCTCTAGTTCCCAAATATGAATGAAACCGGTTTCTACTGCTTGAAGAAGGGATAAATCTCATATCGAATACTGCAACTTCCAGAAACGGACCTTCCTCCCTTCTTCCCACCACAGAAGCTTGGAAGGGTAGCAATTGCGCTATCAAGGCAAGTCTTGCAATCTGCGCTAGACAGATCTCTGGTGCATTCAGCCAGCCCATAGATATTTGATCCTTCCCCAGATTCAATCACGCCGACTGCATAGTATAAGGGGCTAGTTGATGCACCTCTTGACAGGGCAGACATTAGTTCTCCCTCTCTCTTGTTGAACACTCCCGGATTGTTCACGTTCTGGGTGCTGCATATAAAGAACCTGTTCTCCGAGTCGATCTTACCGAAGAATTGTAAATCCGAGTAGCGCAGCATGCAATTATCATACCATATGATTCCCTGCTTTTGATTGGGACAACGCTGCTGGATAGCAATGGAGGCATCTTTGACGCAGGTCCGGCAGTCACTGCCAGAAACAGCACCCCTGCAGAGAGAAAGGCCGGTTACGCGGTCTGAATTCTTTCCGGCGGTGCTCATGCTGAATCCGGTAGCTGCAGTCTTTATGTTCAGGGATATCAGAACGCGCTGGAGATTGAAGCTGAAGAAGCTGGCGGAGGTGTAGTTTGATGAGCCTGCGCAGCGATGAAGCAGAGGGTCTGCTCCATAGCTGGTGGGTTGCAGAGATAGGGCTACGGTTAGAGCCAAGGCGAGATAAACCAACTTGGGTGATGACATTTTGAAGATCAGGGAAGCCTAGAGTGAAGAGGGTGATCAATGGGTTGTATTTCTTGTTTGCTTTGATGGACTGTTATATATTTATATATAGAAGAGGACGAGAGCTGCCTCCGTCGTACAGGCAGGTAGAAAGGGTCTTTCGTTCAAGCCGTCAATGAAGACCGGTTGGGCACGGATGATATCACATATATCGGTTACAAAATGGAGAAATATATCTGATTGGGTGACTCAATCTTGCTACAGCTTCAAAAGATATGCCTTAACATTGATTGATTTCCTAATAGGGGGCTGAACTTTACTTTGCCGCATTGGTGCAATTGTACGCTTGAGATGCTACGATATAAAGTTTTGAGTATTAATCATATCGAATATGGCACAGACTCGCCAAATTTTCAACCTAAGTTAAAGAGCGATGGTAATGGCAGCTGCGCTCTCCGTTTGAGGTTATCAGAAAAGCTTGAAGGGTGTATAAAAAGATTTGGCAATGTGAGAATATGGTGGAAGCAAGCTTGTAGATGAAAAAAATTTCTCTTGAAAAAGAAAGGTAGTCTTTTAGGTTGAACGAAATAAAGGTAGGAGCTGGTCCAGTCAAATAAGAACGGAAGAAGAATGTGTGAACCTGGAAGGGTCCAAGGTTACTTTTATATTTTTGGACTTGTTCGGCGACCCATTCTCATTTATCCTTTCAAGATTATTTCACTAGAAATTAAAACTCATGCCTTCAGACTACTAATGATGTAAGCGGGTTGAACGTAGACAACCGAATATCCGCATTTCCCAGTCTGAATATGGTCTGGTCTAATCTGATTTGGATAGGGACGGTCAACATTAATTTGATTTGATATAGAAATTGAAGCCGGATGAGATCGTCTTTTAACCGAGCCCAACTAGCAATATCTACTGCAACGCCCAGTGATCCTTTTCAATCCGATCACTAATTGGTCAGAAGTTCAGGCTCCAATACCCGCAAATTTAGTAGAGCAAACTTTCTACCGTATTTATACCTTAATACATTATGTGATGAAAATGTTGGTAGCTTTAAATGTGTCTATGCGTGTGAGCTTTTCTTCAAGAAAGGAAGTGCAACTTTGATGTATATCCAAAAAATTTAGAAAGTGATATAAAAACTATTTCCTTTATTCCCTAATGAATAAATGAAAATCATGATAAGTCGAAAGGAAGCACCGTAAGGATTCGGTTTAGCGCTCAAGAGTGGCCAAAATATCCCTACAAAAAAAGGGGTATTCAATCGTCAGCAAAAAAAAATGTGCAAAACGTCAGTAAAACATTTACTGACGTTTTATGCTGAACGCTGCAAAATAGTGTCGCTGATGTCTTCACATAGTCTCAAAAAATATGCGAGTGATAAAACATCACTGAAAATCCGTTTTGATGTTTTATGTTTTGCCCTCTTTATTGACGCGAAATTCGTGACACCAAAGGTTTAATCCTTCTATGGTCGTGGACTCTTTGCATCCGTGAAAAAGTCCTTTGCTTGTGATAGACCTCTAATGTGGACAACTTTGACGGCTATAGTTCTATTAAATTATTTTACGTGAGGAACTTGCACGACATTCTTGTTAATGAAAAGGTTCTGGATCTTTAGTTGCTTGACCGGTAACTTAGGCAAAAAAGGAAAAAAAAAAGGAAAAAATAGAGTTAACAAGTACAAGAAAAAAGAGAAATAAGAAAATAAAATAAAGATTACTAAGAATTCATGGCAAATAGGTGCGTGCGCAGTGACTTTTGGCGTCATCTCTTTTGCAGCATAATTTAAATGGAAAAAAAAAAGAAAAATTTACTGACATAATTCAAACACATTGAGGCTGTTTGTTTTGCTAATGACACAAGCATGGTCAACCATATTTCGCAGTTAAACTACCCAATAATAAAAAACTAAAAGTTGTCAGTGGAATAATCAATTTTTAGTATGGCAGGCAGTCTCAAATAATAAAACACCGAAGTAGTGTATTTAGACTAATAATGGTATTGGTTCATATATAATCACCATAAGTACTGGAAAAATGTTTACCCACAATCTCTCATTAATTTGAATGACAAGTTGTCAGAAAACAAGAAAGAAGAAAAAAAAAAAAACTCTATATACGTGTAAAATCGAAGACTAAAGTTCCTGTCATTGCTTCAAACTTTGATGTAGCAAAACACAATTTGTATTCAGGGATGACATAAAGTTGCAATTTCACAGACGCTCACAAGTGATGGTCAAAGTAGGCAAAGTAGTTGCCGTAAAACCTTGTGAATCCCGTAGATGTTGGTAGGAAGAGCAAGGGCGTCCACGACCCATCTTCTTAGATGTTGCCTCTCTTCTTCAAGGAGAAACCAAGGAAAGTGCAAAGGGAAAAGAAACCAGGAAGATCCACACCATTTTAAGTCAGTGCATCCATATACCATCAATGTAAAAAGCTTCATGCGTGGCTAAGGCAGCATCAGAACGATCAATTATCACACTATTGTCAGGTTCTCTACGGGCCGTGAAAAATGACGGAGGTGAAGGAGAAAGCAGTGTCTGAGAGTCTGCGCTGAGCATGTAAAGAACAGAGGACATAGTAGGCCTATCAGTTGGATTCTCTTGAGTACACAATAGAGCAATCTGAATACATCTCAGCACTTCAGCTATTCCACATGTTCTGCCCACAATTGGATCGACTAGTTCCACCGATTTTCTGTCTCTCCAAAGTGTCCAGGCCTGCAAAGTTCCCAATCTCATCTTAAGACATTGTAGTCTTTTGGAAATTGCACACAAGGTGAGAAGCAATGAGTGCTTACATGAACTAGGAGATTGTATCCTCCAGTGCCCAATGGATAAGGAATGCTCCTACGACCGCTTACAATCTCCAATAACAAAATACCGTAACTGTAAACGTCTGATTTAACAGAAATCTGATCTTCAGTTGAACACTCAGGTGCCATACATTCTCTGTATGTAAACGAAAAAATGTCGCAAGTTAAACGAATTAGTCATTCCTTTCATCCTTTGTAAATGCTAGTTGGTGATTGGAACAAGCTTACAGTGTTCCAGCGATGCTGCTTGTGGATGCCTGAGATGGGTCTCCTCTGGAATTCCTTGCGCAAACGATGCCAAAATCTGCAATTTTAGGGTTCATCTCCTCATCTAATAGAACGTTACTGGCTTTGAGATTCCTGTGGATTATCTTCTGTGGAGAATCTTCATGGATATAAAGAAGCCCTCGTGCTATGCCACCAATTATCTTTTGGCGCGTTGGCCAATCCAAAGCTATGGCTCTGTCAGGATCTGGAAATCATGACAGTTATTAAGTTCAAGCATATTTTATTGTAAGTCTGAGTTCAGTCCAAGCCTAAGATCACTAATGCATAAAAAAAAAAAAGAGGGAAAGAGCTTACTTATTTCTGGTTGTGAAAAGCATGGTTAATAACGTCGAAAAAGTCTATAATATGTTTAATCTATGAAACTTAATGCATGTTCAAGGACGAAATCAGATGTTCAATTCTTGACATCATTATAATCCATCCTCACATAAAGTTATCATAGAACGAACAGCAAGACTAAGATTTAAGGAAATAAAACCTGGCTGTCCAACAATCGGACAGTATGCGGGGTACTAGTTTTCCTATATTCTGTAACTAAGAAACCCTTGAATTGGGGAACATCAATTGTTACCCTCTATGAAGTTGACTTGACCTCTAAATCATTCATGTTGAAGGTTGATGGTTAAGTCACATGGATACATGTACGGTTTGGGTATGGCTACGGGGTACTCCGACAACTTAAAAAATGTGGGTACAGGAGTACCGCATGATATATGTATGTATATATACAAAATAACACAAAAAAATCAAAATGAAAAGCAACATTTTAGTAAACAAGTGATATTAATAAAAACATTATATGTAAATGAATAATGACTCTATGAATAGAATAAAAAATAAGTTGGAAAAAAATTAAATAAAAAAAAAATTAAGCAGTTTGAATATAAAGGTACACAAGTATGTCCAAGTATCCTTTTTGGATACTGGTACGGTGACACAGTACGTGGACCTTACTAAAGTACCCATGTGACTTAGGTTGATGGACTTAGAAAGGACTCATGATTCAAATATGGTGGCATGATATTAAAACCTTAAGGTTTCATGTATGCTCAGATGGCTATCCATGCAATTCTGTATAAATATTAGTTTTCATAAAGAGATACAAAATAATGAGAAAATAAAATTACACATAAGAGATAATTACGAGATGTCTTTCTGCACTAGCACTGATTAAGTGACCACCGAAGTTTATGCCTTTATGGCAACACAAACTTGCACAAGTTTGTTCTCTTCTATGGGAAAAGAGAGATGACTGCAGATCATGTTGAGTTAAAACGGCTACCAGCTTCTTGCTTTCTAAGATAAAGCTAAGAATGCTATTAGTAAAGACTCTGCACAGAAGCAAGGGAATTTACAGTGTCAAAAGGAATGAGACCACTAGTTTCAACAGAGGTTTGTAGCAAGAGAAACTTCTACGAGGTCAAATATTATGTTTTCCACCAATTTGTTACACTAATATGCAGGAAATGATACTTATGTTCATCAAAGATAAGCGTAAAATGTAAACCATAGGAAAGGTTCCAGGTCCCTTTAGGAAGCAAATTGAGGCTTCACTTCGATGAACAAGCATGGTCAAACAGAGTCATCCGCACGGTAGTAGACGCAGAGAGTGCAGGTAGAACAAAAAGCGTCTATGTCTAATGTTTGCCTCCACCATTCAAACATTTCTGAAAAGAACTTGAGCAATATATATTTGAGGGAAACTAATTTGACTCACCAAATATAAACTTATCGAGGCTGGTGTTGGGCACAAATTCATAGATGAGCAATTTTTCATGTCCGTCTGCGCAGTATCCCAATAGCTGAACAAGATTCTTGTGTCGAAGACTTGCAACGACCTCCACCTCGTTCTTGAACTCCACAATCCCTTGCATTGATTCCATGGACAACCTTTTTACTGCAACAACTCGGCCACTCGCCAGCTTCCCCTGCAGTATACGCAGGAGTGAGCATCCTGTCATGTATCAAAGTAAAGCCGACCACACAATTTCCCGCATGCGTCCTCCCCCAACTGGTCCTTCAGTTCAGTTGGCTCTCTCTTTTTCGCACTTCCTCTTCTAATACCAATGAAACTGTTCAACTTAAAATGTAATAAATTGGGCCACCATAGACAAATCAGCTTCCTATTGGGTCAGTCTTAACTGAAATACTTCGCAAAAATCTGGAACTGAATCAATTATTTAAACCTAGAAGACCGATACGATTACCTCTACCTTTTCTTGATGGATCTGGCCGTCAGATTAATGCGTCTAGCTTTTAGAAACTAGTTTTTTTAAACATTCTGACTGAAGACCAACTGCAAACAGATCTTAATGAAGTAAAATTGATGAACTCATTTGTTCGATCGTTACCATGTAGACAGGGCCGTTTCCACCTTCTCCAATCCTGTTTGCGACAGAGAAATTGTTCGTGGCAGCTCTAATGGCATCAAGATCAAAACGCAATGAATCGTGAGGCCTCAGATTCTCCACACCTGCTGACAAGTTAGATTAACTTTTGTACTTCAGTCTAGAGAACTTTTTCTCAGGGCACAGCGAAAACCCTGTTTTCTTCAAAATAAAGGAAAGACAATCATGATGGAACGTAAAAGCACATAGCTCATCACCTTGTGGTTCTGTTCTTCTTTTCTTCACTAAGCAAGCACAGAGGCCTAAACCAGCTGCTCCGACCAGAACCGCGGCGGAGATTGCAATAATAATTATTTTCACTTTTCCTGCGTTTGGGATGAAAGTCTTTAGGCAATTCACATTTCACCTTTTCCAAAGTCGGGAAGAAAAATTCTTAATGATGAATTTTGTTGACAATCAATTAATGGCAACAAAAAAACGATTTTAATGATGAATATTATGCAGGCATCACTGATGATAACAATTTTGAGGAAATATATGCATGTCAGATCTGCCAATTGCCACACACCTGCGTACTGCTTAAGAGGTCACAGGGGTGAGGAAGGAGAAAAAGAATTGAACATATGTCAAGTCTTAAAGGAGGACATAAGGCTAATCTTGCAGGTTTTCTATGCATACATACTATCTTGTATGCAGCACCGTTGGACGTCTCTAATGCAGTCTTCTATCTCTAGCTATCTATGTATTAATTAAGTAGTTCTCACTTAATTAGAGATGTTGGGAGGTGCGTGATGTCTAACCTGAGAAATGCTAAGATGGATAGCCTACATATATGGAGATTGGCACATCATCAGATTACATCCAATTTCATGTTAATTAATCTTAATCTGAGAAAGAAGATTAAGTGCGGTGGTTCACTGTCAGAGGTTCATCTTTTAACGAAGATAATATTGGTTAGGTGTGTGTGCGCTTCTGTTCTTCACGATCAAACCCGAAAGGACTCACCGCTAACAGCCCTGCTTTGTTTCAGCTGCGAACTAGACGGTGGCTGCGTGCCTGAAACTTGCAAGAGAAAAGGTTGTATATCATACCGTGCATTGCAACCGTCATGCCAAACTCGGGCGCTATTTGTGGAACTGCACTGGTTCGCACTGAAGTACACCAGAGCTTGCAAACAAGCAAGGCAATCGTTGCCACTTAGGTCTCTCCTGCACTGCACCATGCCGTAGATCTTCTTCGACTCCGTGACGTCGATCTCGCCGGCTGCAAACATGTGATCTGTGGCCGCAGCGGACGTCAGGTTCAGCATCAGGGGCGCCAACTGCTTGCCGAAAAGGCTTGGATTCGATTCACCGTTTCCGCCGCAGGTGACGTACAGCTTCCCGAAGGGGTCGCCGAGAAAGGAGTCGTTGGAGTAGCGGATGTAACAGTGGTCGTACCATACGCTGGCGTCTGTGCTTTGTGGGCAGAGCTGCATCATGTCTGCAGTCCCATTGCTCAAACACGATTGGCAGTCGTTGACGGAGACGTCGCCGCGGCAGAAAGCGACGCCGTAAACTTGGTCTGGGGTTTCACCGGCTCTCGTGGTGATGTAACCGCCGGTGGGAGGTGTGGCTGTTAGGGAACGGATCACCTGGGTCAGGCTTTGCTGGAAGGCGCTGTTGTCTGCGTATTTGATGCCGTAGTAGCATCTGTGAAGAAGGGGATTCGCTGAGCAAGGCGAGAATATGAGCACAAGGACAGCAAGAAGAACGTAGCAGAGGCGCCATGGATGCCTGGTTGATCTTGGTGGATGCATTTCATTAAAATGGCTGACAGGAAAAAAAATGAACGTTTTTCTTGGATTGATTGATCGATCGATCTCATCATAGACACCCACAAGAAAGAAGGGAATCCAAAAGTCACAAGTTGACCTCCTCCGGGTGAAACGAATGAAAGGAGCGTTGAAAGCCACCAAAACTTAAATTTTTAGAATGCATGACGTGCAGATCACATCATCGATTTGCAAACAGCCAATCCAAGCTGATGGGCAAATAGTTTCCTAACAGGATGCCATCAGCAGTTGTGTATTAATTTTCGCAAGTCATTTTACTAATGACAAAAGAAACTTTTTGTAATAAAAAAACCACAAAAACATTGAGATTTGATAAGAAGTAAAACTTGTTAATTCATGTATGGATATAGTTATAATCAATATACCTCTCTCTAAGTAGTAAAAAAAATAACTTTGTTTTTTTTTTCCCGCTCATAGTGTTATTTCATTATTTTAAAAGTATTTTGTTATGTCATACTTATGTTTGGCATTATTTTACACATCTATTTGTTATCTCATTATCTTATAAATCTTTTGTTATCTCATACATATTATCTCAGGTGTTGTCTTATACATATCTTATTATTTAATAATTATTTATTATCTCATATCTATTTATCATCTCATGTCTATTTTTCATTTCATATACTTGTTATCTTATGCATTTGCATATATAATGTTTGGACATATTAATAATAAGAACGACATCGGACCTAAAGTCATTATATATATAGATGGAGACGGCATACAAAATTCGGTCAACTGGCTGACAGGGTTGTGATCTCTCATAGTTTTTAGAGAAATTTAAATATAACGACCTAGTTATAAAGAGCGGCCCAATATTTAGAAAAACACAAACGATCAGATAACTCAACAAAATAATCTATAAACATATGATTCCCAAACAGAAAAAGCTAAAAGTATATTTAGAAATTATCTCTTAGGCAAAATAGATGTTTTAAGTATATTTTAATGTTCACGTTCATATGAACATCCATGAAAAAGTTGAAATATGTTTAAGAAGATTATTTGAGCTTTAAATAATACCTTTAAATAGCGATTTTTTTTAAAAAAATTTACAAAACCATTTTTTCAAGGGGTTCATCCAAACACTACCCATATTTATTTGCAACTTCCCTTTCAAATTTGCCTTTTTTAAAGTGTAATTATTATAAAGAAAAAGGCAAGAGTCACAGGAATACAGACTTCAGAGAATTTGACTTAAAAATGGCAAACCTGTAAAATCTTTAATTTATATCAAGGCAATTAGTCCTTTTAGTATATTTTAATATTTTGATTCGTAAAGCATGCGTTTACGAATAATCAAGTACTTGACTGTTGAGTTATTTGTAAATGCAGAAAATATTGAACAGTTTTCTCACATTTTTTAATGGCAACGAAAACACTGGAGGATCGATCGACACTTCAGTTAATGGCCGGCCGTTGTGACGAAGAGTTGCTTGTTGGCTGGGGTGGGCCATTGCCCACGCCAGCCCATCAAAAATTGCATTATAAATTAATCAAGACATTGCTTAATGCTCTCCACAACTCTGACCGTTTACCGCCAACGGTGTGACCAGCTTGTTCAATATATGTGTTTGACGGTATCAGACAGTTCCTCAGACTACGTCCCTTACCCCTTGTTGCCACCTGCTGCGATATTATACTTTGAAGAATTAGATAAAACAAAAAATTATCTGTGATTTTGGTTCGCCTTTTCAGATATATATGCTTATAAGGTTGGTTTAGAGGAGAGATCTCCTGACTCTAATGAAGTTTGCACTATGAGTATCCAGGTAACAACCAAGCTAGGCCCATCCTTTTGCAATTTCTATATATGTTTAACTGAAAAAGATTACACAAATTACCGACTTTCTTTTCTGTGCACAATTTCAGGAACCTTATTGTTAAACGTTGAACCTTTTTGGAAGTGTGAAACAACAAATAAGCCCCTCTTTGATAAAATTATAGTAACGATGTGGGTTGAAGTAAGAAATTAAGAAAATGCGAGCACCTTTTCAAAATTTGGGGCTAGATAGTCGGAAGAGGCACATGAAAATCATCTTATTTTGAAATCCCTGATATAACTTTTTATTTATTTATAAGTGCCCTTTAAAATATAAACTGCTAATGACGGTTAATCAGAAATTCGGAGGTTCCGCCACGCGTGGAAGCGGCGCCGCTGCTGTTTCCAGAGGATCTGCGTTTCAGTACTGCAACGATACAAGAGAGGAGGTGAGCAAAGTAAAAAATGAACTCTTTCATGCAAAAATGGCGGGCAACATGACGTCGTCTTGTCATAACGACCGTAAATTTCGAGGGGGGCGCTGCGCTGCGCTGCCTTCAAGGGGCGACTCGTAGCCTTTGTTGTCATTTAGTTGTTGCCTGATAAGATGTTATCTATGTTTAGCTACAGGTTTGCTTTCGCAGTTTGGTCATGGAAGCACCTTTTTCAAAAGATCTTTTTGAAAGGTTAATTTAGTGTTCAAACTTGGGTCAACTTAGATCTGATTATATGGATAGGATTTGAGTCTATGGTCAATCGAAAAAAAAATTTGGCTTTGGCCCTAAAGTCATGTATTATGGCAATATCTAACCTGGACCTTAATATATATCCAAGGTGACGACGGCCGTGTCAGTTTTTACATGAAGGAAAAGTCAAGAGTACCCTCATTGCAGATCAGAGGCTTGTTTTGAGAACACAAATTATGACTGAACGCAGGATGCAGACTTAATTTCCAAGATGACGCTGTATCAATAAATTTGCCATGACTTATTGGCAGAGCATGAAATTGAATGTGCCAAAATCTTCATATAAATAATTGTAAAGATCGCCTTTGTGCCCCTACCTCCCCTCTTAAACTAAATTTTACACCCATCTGCCATGTTGTTTCCTTCCCCCGCATTTCAATTTAGTGGCTACGAGGAAAGTTCTTTTTTATTTAGGGGTACTTTTGTCCATTTAAAAAAGTATTTTTCTTTTCAGCTTTTCCGTTTTGTGGGTTTCTTTAATCCCTTTCTTCTGATTCTGGTCATTCGCCATCCAAGCGATGAAGGTGGAGGAAGATCAATCACCCATATGAGGTAGAACCGTAGAAGCATGACTGCGAAGGGGAGAAATTTCTTGGGCTGGGGATCATGGCAGAAGAAGGGGAGCTGCTGTATGTGTTAGGAACGGGGAGCTGCTGTATGTGTTAGGAACGGGGAGCTGCTGTATGTGTTAGGAACGAGGCCTTCCTTCTGTCAGTGGAGAAAAAACTGAAAAATAGAAAGAAGAAGAAAGATGAAAAGATTATCGTGGTTTAAAAAAAGATAATGGAGGAATCTTCGAACAACAAACAAAGAGGACGGCGACAGGTAGAGGACCAGCTTTGAATATGAAGACAAAGGAGACGGAACTGAGCCATGGAGGCATGCATGCATTATTCCAATATAATTGAAGTGGTGGTTTTGATCGGAGAAGGTGAGGCTTTGTATCCTGGAGGTCGTGGCTCCTCAGGAACATGACAAGGTTCCCTTTAGTGGTACAAATAAAGTTGTATAAAAAGCAAGGAAACCTTATCTACAAAGTCACGACAACTGTAAAATTCACCAGGGTCACATCAACATGTCGACGAAAGCAACTATAGCCCTAGCAGCAAAGTCTGCGGCCCCGACCTTTCACACCTTGCAGTACTGCCCTTTCTCCATAGAAAGCCACCACAACTTTAATCTCCAAGAAAGTAACAAAGAGTAGAAGAAAGAGAATCTCTTACTTGTCTTAATCTTCCTCATTTCTCTTCAAGCAGCGGCCTTCAAGCCAAGTTAAAGCTCAGACTAGAACACCTCTTCTCCTGAATTCTCGCTGATTACAGTAATCGTGCCAACAGTTTATGTATGATTTCTAGGTTGTGCCATTCAAGATCTGACGCTTAATTTTTGTTGGTAAATTTAGCGGCATAGATATTTGAAACTATTAAAATTGTGAGACTTTAAACCCAGGGTTTTCAATGCATAGATCAAATGCTATGAGAAAAACAAAAATCGACAACATTATTGATCTTTAAATTCTTTCAATGCCCATCTGCATGTCGAAAATTCACAATTACAAATTTTATATTAAGTTAGAGACCTCTAAAATTTCATACCATTGGATTTTTTTTTTTAAGCACAGTTATACACTTATACTGCCGAGAGGGTCGGTTGACGGCTCGGATCATGATCAAATGCACGCAAATAGACGGAAAATTCAAAGAACTTAACTCATATTTTTATTTCGACATTACATTTGTGAACATGTAAAATTCCTTAAAGTGGTTCGACTTTGTAAAAACCGATGCAACAATTTTGGGACGTTAGGCAGTCCAGATGACCAGTTGCATTTTCTCTCAAAAACTTTCGCTTTTTAAACTTCATGATCACTATGATTGAATTCTTATATCGGTCCCCAACACAAATATTACTGGAACAACAAAACCGCCAAGTAGGCAGGACGCGTGTATATATATATATATATCCTACCATTTGTTTTTTGGCAACGGGCCATCAGCTCCTTTTATAACCATTTTGTCGTTTAATTAATGAAGTAGACAGCCCTAGTTGCACTTAATTTGCAAACTGCCATGCGGCTGGCCTAACAAATCGACCCTTACTTGGCGTAGGCCATAGCATCTTTCGATGATTCCATGACAAACAGGCAAAGAGAGATAAAAATTAAGCTCTGCTTATTCTTATTGACCTTAGATCAGGCATACAGCATAAACGACATACTTGGCATTTTGATCGTGAACAAGCTTATTCTTTCAATACTTAGGCCCTTCCTTCTCGTTGGCCGCCGGCCGAAGGTGGCAGCACGTTTCCAAAGAAAGGGTAGATCTCATATCTTATCACGCAACTTCCAGACAAAACTCTGGCACCCTTTCTGTCCGAGCAGCACTGATAGATGGAAGTTAAGGACGTTCTCAAACAGTAGCTGCAGGAACTGGAGGACAAGTCCCTCGTGCATTCCACCAGGCTGTAGAGGGTGATGTTCTTCGTGTACGCCACAGTTGCGGTCGCGTACCTAAGGCTGGAGCTGTTGGTGGTAGCCGACGCAGCAAGGTTTCTGAACACGGAGAGCATGAGCGGCTTGAATTTGGCGGGCTCGGAGATGTCCTCGACGTTCACCAGGGCGAGCTTCGACTGGTCCACTATTCCAAAGAAATTGAAGCTGTTATAGCGCAGGAGGCAATTGTCGAACCAGATGACGGCCATTTTCTTGCTGGGGCACACCTGGATGATCTGGGACGCAGCGGAGGCTGCACAGGTTTTGCAGTCGTCTGCGGAGATGTCCGGGTGGCACTGCACGAGGCCATGGACCTGGTTCCGGCCGTTGCCTGCCGTGCCGTTGTAGAAGCCGGTCGGGGCGACGTTGGCTGTTAGGGAGGCTAACAGTTGGTTCAGGTGGCGTTCGAATTTGCTGTTGGTTTTGTAGGTCAGTGCAGATTCCGGGCAGTTGTAATATGGACTCTGACCCCTGATCGTAACCAGGAACAGAGGAAAGAAAAGGATAAGGATAAGGCTATGGCTATGGCTACCCATATCAGCCATTCCAAGACTGACTGAACGCAATGAGGGGAAGAATGGGAAGGAGAGGATGGGGGACGACGGGTTACTTATACATAATTTTTTTTACATCGAGGAGTGAGTCTCATAGCCGTCAGAGTGGGCTTTTTCCTTCTTTTCTAACTGGGGAGCCCTTTCAAAGGAGTTGACTCAACTAATTAGCGGCGGGCTACGCAGACTTGGGAAAGTCTTCAAATTAAGTCTCGATGTTTGTATGAACCTAATTAACAAGCGAGAAACCATGGATGATCATTGACATGTTCGCAGCAAGTATGATGCAACAAAAAGCTTACCAAGTTGCTCTGTTCTGATCACCACCCGTTGTTGTTGTTCTTTTTTTTCTTCTACCACCTTTGTGGTCAAAGGCTGATCAGGTACACGAGTTGTTCCTCTTTCTAAACTGATAAGGTCCAGACTCCAAAAGACGACTGGCAATGGCACTCCCAGATCCGCCCTCAGTTGTATCACAAAGTATTTGAAGAGCCGAAACGTTTTCCAAATATGCGTTCCATCACCTGGACTCAATTGATGATGCACTTTGTCACCAGTGCGTGCTGTGTGTTCGTATGTTTCTTCTGTCTTTTAAGAGGCGGGACCTTTCTTTTCCGGTTGTTAACAAAGGGGCACATGGGGGTGCCTTTGTTATGAAGATGCCAGATGGTTTTGTTTTGTCATGTCCATCATTCAACCACCGAATATGAAGGGCGAGGGCAAACATGAGCCAAATGTTAATAGTTGTAAAAAGGATGAAGAAAAACATTTTTTACATGTAACACCCGATTTTTAGTTTAGTCCCATATAAAAGATATTGAGGAATCTTCAAGGGTTTATAAAGAGGGTCATTGATGAAAAGATTGTCCTGATTTTTAATTTTTTTAGGTTTTAAACCGAAACTGCTAGAGGGCGAGTTGGGATCCGTCGAATCAAAGGCCCGAGCCCAAAAATGGGTCGAGTTGTTATATTACATGGCAACGTGGAGAGATAGAATAATTAGCTGGAGTGGCAGTGTGGAGAATCATTTGGAGTGCAATTTGTCAATATAAAAATAAAGTAAGTAATTTTAAAGAGCTGCCCACGTTTTGGCTCATGTCTGCCCTTGCCCTTCACATTCAGTAGTTTAAATTATTTGTTAAGATATATGAGCTGCTCATTGAGACCTAGAAAATTATCCCCTTGTGCAATTTTTTCCCCTCATTTGTTGATCCGGGGTTTCATCTTCTCTACATCCTCACATGGCACCAGAAGACACCTACGTCCAAGGAGACGCCAGATTTGTCCGGGTCCTACTGCGGGCTGACCAAAAGTGATCGGCCGTCGACTTAACTGTTCAAACATTGATCATTGCATCTCCCACGTCACTTTGTGAGTAGCCATAGATTTGGATCACTTTCAATGCTGCCTTTTTCGGTGGCAAGCATTCTGAGTGATTTCCATCATATATTGCAAACTTTCCCCCATGGAAATCTTCGCTGTTGTGAAGGCTTTCTAGCCACTGGATATGGTTTCTCCCTTCTTTTCTACTGCTTGTTTTTATATGTTCATCGTTTTTTTTTTTTTTTTTTTTTTTTAATTCAAGTGGTACCATTGCATTCTCGTCTTTTTTTTTTTTTTTGTCTTATTCAGGTTGAATGCATCCATTACTTTTTGGATGCTTTTGGCAACTTGAATCTCTCTCTCATGTTCATTTTATAACATGATTGAAATTATATTTTATTGTTTATGGTGCTAGAAACTCCACAATTTATTGCGGTTCTACGGGGCAACTTTTGGTGCTAGCTTTGTGTGCGATTCACGACTTTTCAAATGGTCCAGCGCCATTCATGCTTTTGGATTTTTGCTTCCTAGGAAACTGTTAACCTGCACTATGGCGCAGCCCATGCTTTTTATGACTTCTTGCAAATTGTCTTAGGGGATTGCGGTCATATCGAATTGAACCACGGTAAGATCTTTTCTTTTTTTTAAAAAAGTACTACTTCAAATTTTTGTTAAGGAAATTTTGGATAATACACCTGAACTGAATGATTGATCTCAACAACAACAACCACAATTTCTTTTTGTGTTATAAAAAAGAAGCTTAATTCATCAGGCCATTCACTACCGAGCGTCTAATCAGGTTCGGCAATGTAAACGTCAAAGTAAAAGTGCGCAGGCTTTACCAAGTTGGACATCATTTATTGTTCACGTTCTAACCTGAATTTGATAACCAGATTGGACCAAAATAATCGGTTAAATAGATTTAGTAAACGTCTCTGAAGGATTCAATGCCCTCATTTATTTTTAATTTAATGGCATGGAAGACTTTCTTTATTTATCAAGAAAATCAGAACATTATCTTTTAAATCTTTTCCCCCACATTAAAAGCAGGAAATATTGTTTAATAAATCAATGATAGAAACAATTGATTTGACTTTTTCAAATACTGCTCCGGCGATGCCAGCCGGAGCCAGTTCAGCATGTTGAGCATCTGCTTTCTACAAATATCGGAGTCCATCGGAGGACGCGGGACTCGTGATGTGGGTTTACTGGATCGGGTCAATCCATGGATCAGATAAGGTCAAGGATTAGACGACGGTTTTTAGCTCTGCATGGTTCCAATTCAATCCAATGCTTAGTGGATTTGGTCGATTCAAATTCAAACTGCTTCGATGAGCTGGATAATAAGATTTTTCTAATGTAGGGCCGTGAAAACACAATATGATTTTGTATTTGATATCAAAATTATTGTTTTCCTTTGAAAAGTCTTTAGCCATCCATCTCGTTTCGGCACACATTTAACTCAAACTTACAGAACATATATACCGCAGTCGTTTTAAATTCAATTAGCATTTGGATTGCTTTTTTCGGTTTACAGCATCCAAGTAAATTGACCCGGTTTGAGATCCCATCGAGGCCCCTAGCTTGATCCAGTTATATTGCATGGTACGAGTAGTGTATCCTCCTTGAGTTGGTCTACGGATAATACTTTGTTATCGAATTGATCAAACCGAAACACAGTTGGCACATCCATCATCCAACTCTTGTCATTATCATTGGCAAAACATATAAATTATGGAAACACGCTCCGAATTTTTGAATTGTGTTATGCTTGAATTATATCTCAACGTGCTAGTCCAATGAAAAGCTTCAAATTATGCTCAAGCATTTTTTTTTCCCTACCGGTAAGTTCATCCCTACATTGCATATATAAGACGAATAATCCAACTCAAACAAACTAATTGCTTTTCAGTGGACAGAAAGATTTTACGTGGTTTAGGAACCAAACGTCTTACAAATGAATTTTTCTGCACAAGCTTATGCACAAAAACAGACAAGGTTCCTGATCTATCATATAACTAATTAATGGCAGACAGTCTTTGCTGATGACGAATGTCGATTCTACCTTGGAGAAGCCTCAGTGTTTGTAACTCCATTTACTGAAGATTGTGGTCCGCTTGAAACCTTCACACATCTTTTGCTAGAAAATAGAGGTTCTGTCGGCACCGGAAGCGCCGAAGAGTCGCTCCCAAGCATGAGAAGAACGGAAGCCATGGTTGGTCTGCTTTCAGCATCATCTTGAACACAGAGCAAGCCTATATGTATGCATCTGAATATTTCACGAGCAGGGCTCGTCTCTCTTAGCAGTGGGTCCACGAATTCAAGTCCCATCCCTTGACTCCACAAACTCCATGCCTATATCCCAGTTTAATTCATCCACAACATTTCGTTTGAGTATCTCGAGTGATCGAATATAAAAAAAAAAAGTTGATAAAGAGTATGTCATGCTTTTTTAATGTCACGTAAGGTTATCAAACTTGAAGGGCAATATTTTGAAAGAAGCCAAATAGGCCTTGCTAAAGAATGAAACACCTTACAGGGCAAAATAGGTTCTTTTCCAATTTCGCTATGTTACTGGGTTACCATATCAATTTTCAAAAATCATTATGGTATTGCTTCGAAACAAAAATATTGTCACTTTACTTTAGAGAAAAGGGTCCACCTATGCTAACTAGGAGTTACTCCACACTACAGTATTCCATGACTGAAGCAGGAGATATGAAGCAAGGAATCAATGAAACTTACAAATCCAACAAGACTACAAGTTTCTTGATGGGAATGACTGAACTTTCTGTTGGCTTGGCCGCTGATGATTTCTAGGAGTAAGATGCCGAAGCTGTAGACATCCGATTTAATGGAGAAAAAACCATCCATAGCATTGATTAAACCTAACTAGGTTCCATCATTAACTAACTAAGGCCCCCAAGAACAAAATGAAGAGTTTGATATCATTTCGCCAGAGTCTTCTGCATTAAGTTTGCTGTCAAAAAGAAAAAGTCGGAAGGGATAGCAACAGAAGACACAATTTATTGAATTATGAAGAAAGTATAAAGGCACCATCATCAAATTTGCAAAGAGAAAAACTTTCAGCAACACAAGTTTTTTTGTCCACAATCAAATGCGTTTCTAAACTTTTAGAAATAGCAAACTGAAACTGGGAGCTAGAAGAGCTGAAAGGGGCTGTGGTTGTGATACGGAGAAAGGAAAAAGCGGTACAATAGTAATCCACTTCATGTGAAGTAAATAATTTGGCATTTGTTTATTTCCGTCAACAGAAGTCAAAAGACACAAGCATATGAAAGCTTTTATGTCTTCTTAGTGTTGAAAAAGATTACGTAATTTTAATTCTGTAATAACGCTTCCCTGCAGGATAAAGCATTTAAGAATTTCAAACGCTTCAAAGTGTAAAAAGAAGCTCTTATACTCACTATGTTCCAACAATTATTTTGGTGTTTACTTGGGTTTGATTGCCACTGAAGATCCTTGCCATCCCAAAATCTGAAATTTTAGGGTTCATCTGCTCATCCAGTAAAACATTGGCTGCTTTGAGGTCGCGGTGGATAATGCTGAGTCGGGAATCATGATGAAGATAAACCATGCCCCTTGCAATCCCCATCATAATGTTGAGTCTCGTCTCCCAATCTAACAATACTCGCCTTTGTGGATCTGTATGCCACCATAATTAACTTAGTTGACCTCTCTTTCTCTCTCTCAGAACAAAGTGAATTCCCTCCCTCCCTCTCTCTCTCTCTCCCTCTTTGATATGGGATGCATTCCACATCTTTTTGCAATTACATATCAGAAGTTAAAAATTCTCAAGTACTATTTCTTGGTCAGTCTGATCTGATAAACATTTTGTAGAACAACAAAAAGTGTGTTCCTAAGTTTTTCATACGTAATATTTTGTTCACCTACAAAAATTTGCAATGCTTGTGAAGTTGGTCCCATTGAATAACCACGCCAAGAAAACGCCAGCCATGTTTTTCAACGCCAACTTGCTGGACCACGTAACTTGGTGTTGCTTCTTCTTCCTATCTTACATTTTCACAAGATTGTGGAAATTGCATTAGAATAATGTTATTCTATGGACATTTCTAGGGTCCAAGAGAAAATTTGAGTCTTGTTGTTGTATAGTCAGTGGGTCATGCGGACCTCACCTTATAATAGCAAAGAAAATTTTGTACTTTACTTGTATGACCGACCTAAATCCTAATTATGATTTATGAACCACAAGAGTTAGGGGTTACGCCTTAACATTGTCCTAACTAAACAGCGTTTATGGATGTCCAAAATTTTCTGTATGCATCTTTCACCACCATAGAAGAGAGAGAGAGAGAGAAAGAGAACATAAACACTTAGAAATGATATCATATAACGAGTGTGGAATTTGTACCATTGAGAAAGGTGTCAAGGCTTTTGTTGGGCAGATACTCATAAATGAGCAGCACTTCCTCCGCCTCCGTGCAACACCCCAAAAGCCTTACCAAGTTCTTGTGTTGAAGATTTCCTATCAGTTTTACCTCATTCTTGAACTCCCTTATGCCTTGGCCCGAATATTGGGAAAGCCTTTTCACTGCTATTTCCTGTCCACTCGGGAGAATACCCTGAGAAGGAAAACTCAAGTATTTCAACCATGCATAACTAGTGGTTAGGCTTTTTCTAGACATGAAATGGTGTCTTAAAACGTAGGAGATCAGAGTGAAAGTTTTGAAATCGCGTAGAATGGAGTAGTTAATTAATAAAGTACCTTGTAGACGGGACCAAATCCACCTTGGCCGAGTTTGTTCAACTCTGAAAAGTTATCTGTGGCTGCTTGAACCGTCCTAAGTCTTACCATTGCCACTTCGTGGTTTGTCTCATGCTGGTAATTCTGCCCGTTTACATCAAGCAAGGATGTCTCCCTTTCATATCTCACTTTCTCTGTTCATCGTGAAAAATTTTAATTTGTTATTTCAACCCAAATCGATAAAAAATGAAATTAAAGGAAGAAAGAATATGTGAGCGAAACAAATAGGAATAAAGTATCAATCCCAATAAAAGTTTGTGTATGTGTGTGGTGGATAATTTAATAGTGGATGTGATTCCAAACGGAGCTCAGACTTGTATGATCATAGCTGTAGTTTCGAATTAATTTCACTGATTTATGGACACAACCCAGAATAAGGCGTCAATAATGTTACAAAGTACGTGTCATTTTTTATTGTCTTTAACATTATTTTTTGTTACTCGGGAACGTCGGCCCCCACCGACAAAATTGACAAGACAAGAGGAATATATGAGTTAACCTTCTATTGGGTCGGTATTGACTTACCTATACGACAAATATTTGTTATTCAAACGATGTTGGACATTTTGTATTCATGATCTCAACATTAAAATTAGCCAAACTGGGAGACGGCGCCATCATCGGGCAGTGAGTAAAAAATGGAAGGAAGAATTCATGAATCTTTTATATATAAATAGTTTAAAACATTTTTGAATGAGAACTTAAAAGGGATAGGTAACTTGTATTCGCTTACCTTGAGAGGAGGCGCTGTGCAATCAATGGATGTGAAAGAGGAATATAGAAATGCTTTTTTTGTCATAATTAAATGTTAATTAAAGTATTTCTGGCTACTGTAGGAGCACTGTTAGTTAAGATTTTTATTTAAATTATGAGATAAGGTCAGTGGCTTCTTTACCCATGCGTTTCCTTGCTCGAACGATGAACATGATACAAGCAACCAAGAGACCTCCTCCTATGGGGCATACGATCGTAATAATTCTTCAAAAACCTCTTCCACTGTTTCCTGCATTTAATTAACAGTTTTAGATAAATTGTTAAGACTGTAGCTACTAGAAGGAGATTATCCAGAGGACGGTGTTGTGCACCTGAATGATTATCCAGAGGTAAAGCAGGAGAGGGGCGGCCATAGTTAGCCGCCGGGGGCGGCGACTCCGTCGGCTTTGAAAACTTTCCGAAGAATGGGTAGATCTCGTATCTCAGAACACAACTTCCAGACAAAATTCTAGCCCCCTGTTTATGTAGGCAACAAGATAAAATGGAATTTACGGAATTGTTCAAACACAAACGGCAGGCAGCAGGCGACAAGTCTCTTGTGCACTGCACCAGCCCATAGACCGTCACGTTGTCTGCGTAGGGAACGGCAGCGGTTGCGTACGACAGGGAAGACTTGTTGGTGGTAGCCAACCCGGCGAGGTTGCTTAATAAGGATAGCACAATTGGCCTGAACTGTGAGGGATTAGAGACGGCATTGCTGTTCTGCAGGGCCTCTCTGGGGAAATCTGCAACCCCAAAGAAATTGTCACTTGAGTAGCGCAAGAGGCAATTTTCTTCCCAAACCACACCAGCTTTGAAGTTGGCGCACAACTGGAGGATCACAGAACCAGCAATTGCTGCACAACTGGGGCATTCATCGGCCGAGACATCTATGTGACACTGCACCAGGCCATAGATTTGGTCCGGCTCCTTGCCCACCGTGCTGTTGTAAAAGAAGCCAGGAAGGGAGGAGGCATTTGGCTGTGAGAGAGGCCACGAGGGTCCTGAGGTTTTTCTCGAAGGTGGCTGTGTAGGCGGTTGGAGAGGTGGGGCAGGAACTGAGCTGGGCCTTGGCAACGTGGAAGAGAATTACAAGGAACTTGATGCCTGTAATGCCATCCATCCTATAGGTGATCCACGGCTAATGTCGTTCTGGTTTTGGTATGGTAATGAGAGAAGGAACAATTGCGCTTTTAAGTGGAAGAGAGAACGAGGCCAACAACATCTCTCGACTCTTCCTCGCCGAGATTGTAGAATCGGTGACAGACTTTTATTTTCTGACGTATATTTTCCTTTGGTCGCCTCTCTCACTCTTACACGGAACAGCTCATTAAAGAATGATAAAAGGGAGGCCACCGACCCTTTCCTTGACTCTGTTGACATGAGAAGCAACCAGGCAACTGACATGAAGCGGAAATTCATCGATATAACAATATTTTATGCTTAGTGCAAGTCAACTGTGAATTTGGGTTGCTCTGATTTCACATGTGCTGCAGCAGTTGCGGTCCTTTAGTATGCGATATTGGTCCAAGGTCTTGGGAATACCCATTTTCGTTTTATGACTTGTATATTTCGCTGTTTGGAAAGAGCATCATAATGTGCACCTATCTCAAAAAATTGATTAGATCTATTAAACATTTTTAAAAGTGTATCATGAATCCGCTCCACTTTTTAGAGCAAATATAGCGTACTGTTACTGCTGCCATATAACAAGTGCAAATGAGATGGATGTGTATATCTTTCAAACACCATGTATGAGACAGGAACGAATCTATTGCAGGATGGAGATGAATTTCAAAATGTGTCCCTTTCATCAAAATTCCAATCTGAACGTGTTCCTTGCGACCCCATGTAGAAAAACTGGAGAAATTGGCCAGAGAAGTTCGGAGCATCTTCTGCTTGCTTGCGTCCATTCACTTCCTGGCAGATGACGCAACTGATTGATACGTGCTTCGCACTATCTCATTTCCTCAACATTGTGCTTAATAACCACTTTGATGTTGATCAATGAAAAGGGCGATCCTACCAGATTGTGAACATAACATTTATAATTTGGAACTCATTTCAGGCTTATTTCCCTAAATTTTAGACACACTCGTTATTTCTGTTGAACAGAAATAAGCAGTTCAAGGACTTAAACCAAATTAGCCTTTTAAGATGATATGCCATTCAAGTGGGTTATTTTTTGCAGCTTTCTGATCGGATAGATCGTGCGATCGTAAGCTAGAGCAGTTTGATCGGAAACATGCATAACTGAAGTTGATACCATTTCGTTTAGACGTGTTTTTTGAATAGTAAGACAATTAATAGTCCTTATTACAACGAATTAAACTTGGTTGCCACATTTTTCAACTGTGAAACTAACTTGAATAAAGTTTGTTTTATCTTCCAATGCAACTCCTTGGAGCACAGGTTGTTTTATTTTAAATTACTAGTCATAAAAACGTTGGGATATATAGTATATTATACAATATTTAATATATAGATTTCTATTGTCTCATAATAAATCTCTCTCTCTCCCTCTATCATTTGGTCGGACTAGGGTTTCGGCAGTCAAAACCCTTGTCCAACCATCATTTCCTTCTTTCGGGCGGCGTCGTTTCGCTTGAGCCCGACCCTTCGTTGCTCCTGTTATCTTTATCCCCTCCTTCAGTTGCGAATACCGTCGCCTTCAAAGATAGGAAAATCAAGCCCTTCACTGCTGCAGCCCATTCCTTTCATCAATTTACTCCATTGTCTGGTATATTTTCCCTTTCTTTCTTCAGCAATGACTAGCACCTATCCTAATTTAATGCCTTGTTGTTTCTATTTGAGAATGATGGAGTCCTTTGGCTGAAGTTGGTTTTTCTCGGGCTTGGAAAAGTTTGAAGCTGTGCATTTAAACTGTTTGATGAAATGCCTGAAACTCCTTATGGTAATTATTAGCCCTTTGTAAATTTGGCACAAACATGACACCTAGGATGCAAGGTTCTTCGACGCCCTGGTTTAACCTTGAAGGTAACTTATCTCATTGCGATTGTATAAAAGGAGATGACTTCAAGTGAAGGGACTGAAGCTCAAAGTCGAAGCTGTAAATGAAAGGGAACCACCGTATACAACGATTATGGTGATCGATGATGTGTATTTTCTTCAATAGTTGTAATGCTTCATGTATGCCTTTCTCTGCTCGGTGATCAGATCTCCTAGTTGTTCACTTATAACACTTCTCATGTTTTGGACATTCATAGTAACAAATATACATGACTTTTCTGTGCATACAGTTTAGCTGGTATAGCAGTGAAGGGAAACTGTGAGATGATAGCAACAGTGAAGTTGATGATCCAAAAGATGATGTTGCAAATAAGTGCAGCCACGACAATAATAGAAAGAGAACAATTATGTGTTTATGAGTTCTAAATATGTAGTTTAGCTATTATTAAGAATCGATTAGTTGAGTAAAATGACTTTTTGTAGCAACATTTTAGTATGAAAAGAAACAGTATCTATTATCCAGTAACGGCCTTCGTTTATTTACAATGGTTTTTATGTAGTTTTACCAAATATTGTCAGCGTTGTGTCAATTTTTTTCCCATTTGGTGACGTGGAATAATTGCAGGTTCGTTTTATGCTTGGTCTAGCACTATTACAATGATATGCTCATGAACTAGGCACTATGGAATTAGGAAAAGGTAAAAGTATACTTCTTGTATGACTTATAAATGAAAGTGTACCTTTTATGGTTTATTTTTTTTTATCTTCAAGTGGAATTTACTTTAAAGGTTGAAAGCAGTTGAAAGAATGTTTACTTTTTTCAACACAGTTCTTTCCGGAGTTTTACAAAATAATATGGAAGCAATTCCATTTTTTTTTTTTAATCTTGGATAATAGGACGATTAAGTTGAGAATTGCAGTATGACATTTGTTTGGGTTGGTTGCAGCAGGGTGGGGTGAACAATCGTACGACAGAAAAATTTAATTAAAGTGAGAACTTTGTCTCGTCTGACGTTGATCTTTATCATATTGTCATCTAGAAGGTAACGATTCAGTTCATAGTATTAGTGTTAGTAGTTTACTAAAACTATTATGATGTCATTGTCAACAAATTGTAAACTGTATCACACAGGCAACCATCATCATGTTCATCTAGGAGGACTGTTGGGGTTTTCACCTACGGCGGTGAATAAATTCACCGGCAGAGATGGGAAACGGCCGTCGAGAATTTGAATAGAATTCCCCATGAGAACTTTTCCCGTTGGCATATGGGGCTTTAGGGAGGTTTTGCCAACGGCGAGAACCCTCGGCAATTCCCAATATTGTTGTGATTACAGTGAAGTGCTTTAAATTAAAGTCGATCGGAGTGGACGGTCTGCAAAGCTCATCGCTCGATAAAAAAGGAGATGGATCATCTAATTAAGAAAGGCCTCCCATTTAACTTCGAAGCATTCACTAAATTATACCTATTGATTAATAAAATGAATAAAAATTAAATGCTTTTTAGCATATTCATCCTCATATACACGCATGAATTTAAGGAAAATGATTATTCTCTACTTTCAAACGGGCAACATGCATGGGCAGAGTCCGAAATTTTTCTAGAAAGGTCAAACTATAGTTTGAAAAATTTTAATAGGAACTAAAATATAATTTTTCAAATTTTTGATACAGATTAGAATAAAATTTTAAAATTTGACATGTACATTTTTTTTTCCGCTTGTTGCTGAATTTTGTGATATTCTACGATACCTTGCAACTTTACTCTTGTTTTAATGCATCTTTCATTTAATGCTCTTTCTCTCTCACACAAATCGGTGCCCATACTTTTGTCCTTAAGGGGGAGGGTGTTTTCCATCTAGCCAGCAGGGACTTTTCAGGTCCAAAACAAATCTCTGACGCATATTCATCCTTGTGCAAGACGTTCACGTTAAGAAATATATTTACAATAAATTGACATATATGTTAAAGATAAGAAAATATTGTTTATTTAATTAAAAGGCCTTATTTTTTCCATTTGTTATATAAGATTTTAACAATGAGTATTTAACTACCAGCGAGTTGCCTCTCTCTCGAGGGGGATGCCTTGGTCTTTCGATGACCAGATTCCACAGTTTTCACACTCCTGATCATATTAACCTACTAAGATGTCCAATGCTATATGTTTTCAAAAGACAAATGTTTTAAAATTTGATGAGAAAATCAGATTTTCCAATATCACCAAAATCATCAGCATTAATTAGATTGATTTTTCGGCAACTATGAGCGCCTACACGTCCACTTGGGTAACAGTTGAACTTGACTTTTATATCAAACACACAATCTCTTCGACTTTTCCACTTACAAATGAATTTTCCTGCACAAGTCTTCTGCATAACATGACTAAGTAATTTCCTTTTGTCGCATGACTAAATGGCAGATGTTCTGTTTAAAGAACTGCCAGAATCCTGACATCGAGCAGCACCTTTACCTTGGAGCAACTTCGGTATATGTAACCCCGTTCAGCGAAGATGACTGTGATTTGCTGGAACCATCTCTGATTTTTCTCATAGAAAATGCAGGTATCGTTGGCGTCGGAAGTGCCAAACATTCACCCCCAAGCTTGAGAAGAACAGAAGACATGGTTGGTCTACTTTCGGCATCTTCTTGAACACAGAGCAAGCCTATATGTAGGCATCTTAATATTTCACGAGCAGGGCTTGTCTCTCTCAGCAGCGGGTCCACGAATTCCAGTCCCATCCCTTCACTCCACAAACTCCATGCCTATATCCCAGTTTAGTTCATCCAATGCAATTCCGAAGGTGTTAGTTATAGCTTCGAGTAGGATGAGTGAGAAAGCAAAAATGCTAACCATTATTCATCAGGAAACGACCAGTAAATAGCAACAGTTCAGACCTAGATATCGTGTCTGCTCACAAGACATTTTTCTGCTGCGTAAACTGAATAGTAGACAATAAACAGTTTAGCAGTTGAATTCATTAATGGCTAAAAGAACTCCAGCTATTGCCATTCAATCGTCCTGTAACAAGCCAAGAGATGCCACGTTGACCGTGGCCCTGCTTTGGTTTCTGCTTTTATTAACTTTTACTCAGGTACTCCCGTTCTTCCGGTTAGCTTTAATCTTCTTCATATCAAAGAATGCGCAACGCATAGTTTTTTTGTTTTTCAACTTGAGCCCTCAAACCGACCATAAGGACGCATGTTAATGACTCGAAAACCATGTCAATGACAAGGCTAGATAAGCTGTCTAAAACTAGCTTTCATGGAGAAACCAGCTGATTCCGGAAATACAAAGAATGAAACATAAGGCAAAATAGGTTCTTGACTTCTTGTCGAAAAATATTTTGTAATTTAAACATAAGGGTTCATATATGCTAACTAGGAGTTACTCCACAGTATTCCATGACTGAAGCAGGAGATATGAAGCAAGGAATCAATGAGACTTACAAATCCAACAAGACTACGAGCTTTTTGATGGACATGATTAAACTTTCTGTTGAGTTGGCCACTGATGATTTCGAGGAGTAAGATGCCGAAGCTGTAGACATCTGATTTAGTGGAGAAAAACCCATCCATAGCATACTCCGGAGCCATGTACCCACTGTTTGAGGAACAGTACAAAGGCAGAATAACGTAAGTGTTGGCTTGCAGCAAAGTGATTATTTAAGTAATTAATGTAGCCAGATCCGAGCCGATGGTTTGCAATTCAAATAAGGTGCATCGGTTGATAATAAAACGGCACGCCATCTTACTCGAGAAAGGCTCCAACTTAATCTGATAAAATTTACCTACTGACTACTAAATAAATGGAAAAGTCGGGAAAGCTTCTTAGATATCAGCTTTGTGGGAACAAAAAAAATGGCGTTAAGGACAGCAGCATACATTAGAGTTCCCTCTGGAAAAGAAATCTTATTGCGGCACAAACTTAATGAAAACAATTGATTTTAACTGAGGGCCAGCATTAACAGTACAAGTGGAGAGTTTGATCTCATTGCGCCAGAGTCTCCTGTATTAAGTTTGCTCAAATAAGAAAGCATAGCAACTAGAAGAAACGATTTATTGAATGAAGAAGAAAGTACAAAGGCATCGTCCTCCAATTTGCAAAAGAGAAACTTTCAGCGGCATAACTTTTTGGCCGCAATCCAATGCACTTCTAAATTTTGAGAAATGGCCAACCAAGCCTGGGAGCTAGAAGAATTGAAAGGGGCTGTGCCAGTGATAAGGTAAAAATGGTAAAATAGTAATCCACCTCATGCGACGTAGGTAAATTGATATTTGTTTATTTCCATCAACAGAAGTGAAAAACTATAAGCATCTGAAGGCCTTTATGTCTTCTTCACGTTGCCCAAAATTTTCGTAAGTTTAAAGCAGTAATAACATTTTGTGCTTCCCTCGATCGATAAAGTAAGAATTTCAAACGCTTCAAAGGGTAAGGAGAAGTTCTTATACTTACTATGTTCCAACAATTATTTTGGTGTTTACTTGACTTTGATTGCCGCTGAAGATCCTTGCCATCCCAAAATCTGAAATTTTAGGGTTCATCTGCTCATCCAATAAAACATTGGCTGCTTTGAGGTCGCGGTGGATGATGCTGAGTCGGGAATCATGATAAAGATAAACCATGCCCCTTGCAATCCCCATCATAATATTGAGTCTTGTCTCCCAATCTAACAATTCTCGCTTTTGTGGATCAGTATGCCACAGTAATTAACTTAGTTGACCTCTCTCTCTCTCTCTCTCTCTCTCTCTCTTTCATATGGCATGCATTACGCAATCTTTTTGCAATTACATGTTAGAAGTTTAAAATTCTCAAGTACTGTTTCTTTGTCAATCTGATCTGATACACCTGATCAACATTTTGCAGACCTCAGAAAAGAATTTTCCTAATTTTTTATTTGAGTATCAACGCAATGTTTGTTCAGCTACAAAAAAATTGCAATGCTTGGACCATTGATCTAAATTCCAAGGAGAAGACAAATTTAGATAATCCTTGCAAGTTGATTCCATTAAAATCTGATTGAATAGCCTCATGACCAGTATGTTTTTATCTGTCCTAGCTCAGGAAGACGCCAGCCACGTTTTTCAACACCAACTTGCTGGACTACTAACTTGGTGTTGCTTCTTTTTCCTCTCTTACATATTACCACAAGATTGTGGAAATTTCATAGAACAATGTCATTCTACAGACATTTCTACGGCCCAAGCGGAAATCTGAGACTTCTTCTTGTAATTAGTCAGTGGATCATGCGGACCTCACCTTGTAATTGAAAAAGGAAACTCTTGTAGAAGATCGGTGGAAACTTACTTCTATGACCGTCCTAATTGTGAACCACTAGAATTGGGGGTTTGAGCTACTTCGCGAGCCTTGTAAGGTTTTGCTTGTGCGAGCCCTATGTTGTAAGCGGGTGATCATCTAACTAAACGTACGTTTATGGATGCCCAAAATTTTCTGCATGCATCTTTCACCCACCATAGAAGAGAGAGAGAGAGAGAGAGAGAACATAAACACTTAGAAATGATATCATATAACCAGTGTGGAATTTCTGCCAGTACCATTGAGAAAGGTGTCAAGGCTTTTGTTGCGCAGATACTCATAAATGAGCAGCACTTCCTCCTCCTCCGTGCAACACCCCAAAAGCCTTACCAAGTTCTTGTGTTGAAGATTTCCTATCAGTTTTACCTCATTCTTGAACTCCCTTATGCCTTGGCCCGAATATTGGGAAAGCCTTTTCACTGCTATTTCCTGCCCACTCGGGAGAATACCCTGAGAAGAAAAACTCAAGCATTTCAACCATGTATAACTAGTGGTTAGGCTTTTTCTAGACATGAAGTGGTGTTTTAAAACGTAGGAGATGGGAGTAAAAGATTTGAAATCGCGTATAGTTAATAAAGTACCTTGTAGACGGGACCAAATCCACCTTGGCCGAGTTTGTTCAACTCTGAAAAGTTATCTGTGGCTGCTTGAACCGTCCTAAGTCTTACCATTGCCACTTCGTGGTTTGTCTCATGCTGGTAATTCTGCCCGTTTACATCAAGCAAGGATGTCTCCCTTTCATATCTCACTTTCTCTATTCATCGTGAAAAATGCTAATTTGTCATTTCAACGCAAATCGGGGTAAAATGAAAAAAAAAAACGAAAGAAGAATATGTGAGAGAAACAAATAGGAATAAAGTATCAACCCAAAAAATGTGTGTGTGTGTGTGTAGATGTATATATCAGAATTCTTAATTTTGAAACAATTTTGAACCTATCGGATTTGTAGTATGTTGTAAATCGACCAATAATCAGATCGTTGAGATTTACAAAATTAGATTGTAGTTTCATTTAAATTCTTGGTGAAACTCAACTGTTTTAAAAGAAAAAGTAAGCAACAGCCGTAATGAACACCATTCGGATATTTTTGAGACACTATACGAATGTGCATTCATTGATTTGACTGTCCATGGCGTTCGGTTGATGAGGTTCCTGTCTCGGATAGTATGGGCTCTTGAATAAGGTTGAAGCTTTCAAATCTATGCCTTCAAAAAAGTGAACATTTAATAGTGAACGTGATTAGTTTTCTTAGTGATTTTGATTTCATGCATGTAGCAAAGACTTGCATGATTATAGTACG
This sequence comes from Nymphaea thermarum, assembly GCA_011799765.1. Taxonomy (NCBI): domain Eukaryota; kingdom Viridiplantae; phylum Streptophyta; class Magnoliopsida; order Nymphaeales; family Nymphaeaceae; genus Nymphaea; species Nymphaea thermarum. The sequence goes on along the minus strand of JAANDH010000675.1, from coordinate 4,471 downwards.
TTTGATATGTACAAATTTGTTGGATCTGGACATAACTCTGCTACAGATTACAAGGAATTTGGACCTGGATATAGCTCAACTACAAATTGCACATGCTGTCCAAATCCAAATTATCAATATTGCAAACGAAGAAAATCCAATAAAGTCCGGCATCCCAAATATTTTTTTAATAAAAAATTTATAGAACATGCTTAATCATATCTTAATAACTGATTGACCAAAACCAACTCACGAAGTGAACCAACAATACACAAACACTAAATAACGAACAACTAGACTACTAATATTTATAAAGAAATACAATGAAAAATAACAAAGAGCCACGCAAAAAGAGGGGTAATTAACTTGTATTCGCTTATCTTGAGGGGCGGTGTTGCGCAATCAACGTGAAGTTCTCCCGTTGAGAATTTGTTTTCTTTTTTCTTTTTCGTTATTAAATGTTAACAAAAGTATTTCTGGCTGGTGCCGGAACTTAGAATGAGCAATAATTCTGTAGGAGCACTGTCAATTAAGATCTTAATTTAAAACTATGAGCTATGGTCAGCAAATTGTTTACCCATGTGTTTCCTTGCTCGAACGATCAATAGGATACAAGCAGCCAACAGACCGCCTCCTATAGAGATTAGGATCGTCATAATTCTCCAAAAAGCTCTTCCACTGTTCCCTGCAATTAATTTTGAAATTACGCCCATAAGGCTAATGGAAAAACTCGGACTAAATTTAAAAGTGGGACATCTCAAACAGTACTGAAGAGAGGACGGTAGCGTGCACCTGAAGGATTATCCCGAGGTAACTGAGGCAGTGGCCCCGGAGAGATCGGCCCATTAGCCGCCGGGGGCTGCAACCGCGTCGGCTTTGAAAACTTTCCGAAGAATGGGTAGATCTCGTATCTCAGAATACAACTTCCAGACAAAACTCTAGCCCCCTGTTTATGTATGCAACAAGATAAAATGGAACTTACAGAGTTGTTCAAACACAAACGGCAGGCAGCAGGCGACAAGTCCCTTGTGCACTGCACCAGCCCATAGACCGTCATGTTATTGCGTAGGGAACGGCATCGGTGGCGTACGAGAGGGAAGACTTGTTGGTGGTTGCCAATCCGGTGAGCTTGCTGACTAAGGATAGCACAAGTGATCTGAACTGCGAAGGATTAGAGATGCCTTTGTCGTTCTGCACAGAGTGTCTGGGGACATCTGCTACCCCAAAGAAATTTTCACTTGAGTAGCGCAAGAGGCAATTTTCTTGCCAAAACTCACCAGCTTTGAAGTTGGCGCACAACAGGAGGATCTGAGAACCAGCAAATGCTGCACAACTGCGGCATTCATCGGCCGAGACATCTATGTGACACTGCAGCAGGCCATAGATATGGTCCGGCTCTTTGCCCACCGTGGTGTTGTAAAAGAAGCCAGGAAGGGAGGAGACATTCGCTACGAGAGAGGCCAGGAGGCTTTTGAGGTTTTTCTCGAAGGTGGCCGTGTAGGTGGCTGGGGAGCTGGGGCAGGAATAGATGCCCTGGGCCTTGGCAACGTGAAAGAGACGGAAGAGAATTACAAGGAACTTGATTCCTGTAAATCTCAACCATCCTGTAGGTGATGACGGCTAATGTCTTTCTGGTTTTGGATGCCAAAGATGTATGGAAATAAGAGAATGAACTATTGGGCTTCTAAATTAGGTTACGAGAACGAGGCCAACATCTCTCTTTCTCGCGGAATTTGTAAAATCGGTCACAGATTCTCACCCACTTTTTATCTTTTAATGTATATTTTCATCTGGTCAGCTCTCTCTGTTATGCGGAGCTCATAAAGAATGATAAAAGGGAGACCACTGAGACTTTCCTTGACTCTCATGATATGAGAAGCAACCAGGCAACTGAAATTATGCTGGAATTCATCGATATAACAATATTTTATGCTTTGAATAAAATATTTTATAAAATATTCATCGATGTAAGAAATAAATTTCCAACTGCTGCAGCGCTAGCGGTCCAGCAAGATGCGATATTGATCCGAAGCCTTGAGAATATCCATTTTCTGGCCCTGGGGATACGTTGCTGCTGAATGCATGTATCTTTCAGACACCATTTATAAGACTTCAGGTATAAAAATGTGCCCCATTTACAAAATTCCAATCCGGACGTGTTCCTTGTGACCCCAGGTAGAAAATATGGAGAAACTGGACATAGAAGTTTCGAAGGATCTTCTGCATGCCTGCGTCCACTCGCTTCCTCCCATATTGATGTAATTGGTTATTATGTGCTGAATAACCACTTTGACGTTGGTTAATGTAAAGGGCGATTCTACCAGATTCTGAACTTTATCTTTTTATAATTTGGAACTCATTCAGGCGTATTTCCCTAAATTTTCCTTTGCTGTTGAACCGAAACAATAAGCGCAAGCTGCAACCTAACCTTTAAACCAACCCAGTTCAAGGGCTTAAACCAAATTAACCTCTTAAGACATGCCATTCAAGTCGTTTTTTTTTTTTTTCTTTTTTTTTGGCTGCATTAGGATCTTACAGATCGTGTGATCTTAACCTAGAGTAGTCTGTTCGGAAACATATCTTTAATGGCCCTTATAACAACAAATCTTATGGTATAACTAATTTGAATAAGGTTTGTCTTGTCTTCCAATGCAACTCCCTGGAGGAAGGGTGGTTTTATCTTAACTTAACTAGTCATAAAAAAGTTGGTCTTCAAGTTGACCTCATTTTTTATCAGGTTGTCTTTCAGTGCGCGCTCATTTGGGGTCAATGGTCATACATATTCTTCGTGGACGAAGAAATGGGTCGGCGAAAGCAATCTGAATGCCTTGTCATCCTTGCTTGATAAATGCTTTTCCTGCTCATGAATTTGTCGTCTCGCCATGACACGAGAATGGAAGATATATAACCTGCAACACTTTTAGAAGATCCAGCAGTCCACCGAGTGACGACGACTTTGCCTTACTGAGATTAGTCGCGGTAGAAAAGATTGGTATGCATTCATTTATTGTGAGCGGACAACGCAAAGATGGGTCTCCAGCTTGGTTTGACAGACTAGCTTTCCTTTTCAATGTTCAGTTGTACAGCTTAGATCCGTCTCCAGCTTGGTAGGATGTGTACGTCTAGTTTGGGCACCACGCATGGCTAGATCCCAGTCTAACAAGTGGAATCTGAAAAACTGAAAAGAAACTAAATGCAAAAAACTGAAAAAAGAAACAGTGCTTTCACCTGCACAGGCTGTGAATTTGTTTGAGATGCAGTGGTTTTCCACTTCCGGAGGTCCATAGAGCAGAACAACTTCGGTTGGCTCCATGTGAGTCATAGGCAGTACAATTGCTTCAACAAGTTCTTGGATCTGAAAATAATACCAAAATTAGGGATTTAACCAGCGCCATATCAGAACTAGAAGCAACAGCATCTTAAAATGTGAAAACATTGAACAGATTCCAATTATAGATGAAGCATTTTCTCAAAATGTAAACATTGCCAAGAACAATAAATCCCAATAACTGGCAAAAACTCATTTACTTGCTTCTCTAGTCTTCATATATCATTGTAATCTTCTGTCGGCTTTTCATCCACTTCCGTGACGACTGACGAGAATCATATTCATGGCAAAGTGTCCAATATCAAGTAGCCATCTTTGTTAATTCCAACTAAATCACAGGCTTTAGTTTATCAAGGTCTACAAGTCCAACCACAGGAAGAAAGATTGTCTAAGTGACGGCATTCAGGACCATAGAAGCTTTTGTTAGAATTGAAGATCAAATAAGAACAAGACCATACCACATAAGATCAACACAATCAATTGCATGATACAACTGAAGCCACGAAGAAAATTGAATTCGACATTCAAAGAATGGTTCTCCTTGATCTTCTCCGTAAGATCGTCAGGTTCGAGATTCGTTCTCTGCATTTCAACATTCACAAGATGAAAACCACGAAAACCCTCACGCAATAGTAAAATGCAAGAAAGACGAGAAACCAGCGGTCAGAGAGAGAGATAAAAGACGTGATGAGATGAAGCCTCATCTCGAGCTGTGCAAATTTGGGGAGAAGGAAATTGGAGAGTACGAAGAGGCAAAGAGTGAAGACATCTTGGGTGAAGACACCTTGGGAGTCAAGAAAAACGTTTCACAAATCAAGAGAAACGTTTTAGATACCAAGGAATCTAGAATTAATTCTTCCCATCCTAAAACTGTTATAAATAGTAGTGTTATGAAAGGAAACTCCAAGCCGTGTGAAAGTGGGTGTGGCTGAATAAAGAAAATCTTTTTTCTTTCTTCGTGGATGTAGGTTCTCTTTGAACCGAACCACGTTAATTCGAGTGTCTCTTCTATTTTCCTTTATGGTATCAGAGCTTGTGTGAGTTACAGAGTTATTCATGGCATCATCATCCTCGACGCCGCCCGCTTATTCATCGTTGTATCCTTATCCGTATACACTCAACATCTCCAACTTCATATCGTTGAAGTTGACTCAAGATAATTTT
>JAANDH010000674.1:178959-189147 GCA_011799765.1 Nymphaea thermarum | reverse complement strand
ATAGAATAAAAAAGATGTTTAAGTTAAAACGAAATGCATCAATGATAAACATAGCCCTTGGGTTGATTACCCCCGGTAAAGGCGCCGGGAACGGTCGACCCTCGTACCGACGGGCGAGTCCCTTTCTTTCCTATTTTAAAACAAAAACCTTATTTTTCTGGAGCACTCCAAAACCAATGAAAATTTTGGGATGCAAACACTTTGTTCTCCAACTTATTCTTCCGTTGATCATCATATGCACCTCCTATTTTGACTGGAGTAGTTTTAGAGAACTGTCGTATAATCTTGACATTTTAATGCTAGATCATTTGGCTAAGATTCTATGTCATTTACGAAACCGCTACACAAGAAGAATGAATCAGTTGGCACAACGTGCTTGATCATTTGACGAAGATTGCATTCTCATTAGCTGCTGCACAAGAAGAATAAATCGGTCGGCACAAGACAATCAACGAGCAAAAAGTTCTGTATGTCACTTTTTTTGTTGGGTTACATGAAATTTTTTAACTAGGATCTCTCGGTTTACCCAATGAAGACAATCCCTAAAAGTGGCCTGAAGTGTTTCGAGCATAGAATCAAAAGAAAATGTCATCTCGATGTCCAGCGCTACGAAGTCGCCCTTTTTTGAAAGAGCTGATCGATTGTGATCGAATGAAATACATGGCTTCCCTAGCGGCTAGACAATCATATCTACAATAATAAAAAGATCGCTGCCAAAGAAGAAAAGCCTACGGTTAAGCAATGAGAGTTTGGCTCAAATCTTCCCATCAGAAAAGACAAACTCCGAACTGAACCATCGTGAACTTTTCCGTTGAGTCTTTGACCATGAAGTGTTGAACGTAGGGGCGGGTGAACTCGAAAGACTCCAGCCACGACGCGTTCGCGACGCTAGTCATCTTGACGTTCTTGACAGATCTGATCGGGTGTGATTGAATGAAAAACAAATCTCTCCGAACGGCCAGACAATAATATCTACATATCTGAGAGAGAGAAAGAGGCTTCTCCGACAAAGACAAACCCTAAAAGTGGCCTGAAGTGTTTCGAGCGTAGATTCAGAAGAACATGTCATCTCAACGTCCAACACTACGAAGTCGCTCGTTCATGAAAGATCCGATTGGTTGTGATCGAATGAAAAACATGGCTCCCCCAGCGGCCAAACAATCATACCTACAGTTTAAAAAAAAAGGATGTTGCAAAAGGAGAAAAGCCTACGGGTGAGCAATGAGAGTTTGACTCGAATCTTTCCATCGAAAAGGACAAACTCTGAACTGAACCATCACAAACTTCTCCACGGAGTCTTTGACCATGAAATAATGAACGTGGCGGCGGTCAAACTCGAAAGACTCCCGCCACGACATGTTTACAATGTCTGTCATCTCAACGTTAAAGAGAGAAAGAAACTTCCTCGACGAAGACAATCCCTAAAAGTGGCTCGAAGTGTCTCGAGCGTAGATCTCTTTTTCCAAACGTCCTTCATCACCGAGAACCTTCAGCTACGGAAGAGCGCGAACTTGTTGTTCGTCCTTGGCCAAGTACCAAGAGACCAGGTTTGAGCACAAGTGATTCACGTCCATATTAATTGGAATTCGATTCAATTGATTCATTAGGAATGGGCAATCCCTAAAAATAGTGCACCCAACTGCTGACTCAACAACGAAGATGCAGCCTTTCATTTGTACAATTGGCTTTTATCAGTTCTCTCTTCTCTCATTTGCGTGAGACTTTGAACTTTTCCTCACCCCTGTCCTCCACACCGCATTCACCAGAAACTCTTCCTCGCCCCTGTCCTCCACACCACATCGCCTATTCTTTCATCATGAACCCATCAACTTCTCGTCTCTTTGAGGACATTCGTTCCATTTACCATAGATGTCACACTTTTTTGTCGGTTGTTATCATCTTTTTGAATGCGCTGACATTCATAGTGTATGTCGTTCTTTTTGTAATTTTCGAATACGATGATCAACTCCCTGCTCTAAGACTGTCATTCATTCTTTGACTTTTGGACAGTCTTTAGATCATGTCCTCAGTTCTCTGGATTTCATACCTCTGTTTGTATCTTTGCTATTTTATTTTTACAAGTTCGCGTCTTTGTTCTCCAACTTATTCTTCCGTTGATCATCATATGCACCTCCTATTTTGACTGGAGTTGTTTTAGAGAACTGTCGTATAATCTTGACATTTTAATGCTAGATCATTTGGCTAAGATTCTATGTCATTTACGAAACCGCTACACAAGAAGAACGAATCAGTTGGCACAACGTGCTTGATCATTTGACGAAGATTGCATTCTCATTAGCTGCTGCACAAGAAGAATAAATCGGTCGGCACAAGACAATCAGCAAGCAAAAAGTTCTGTAGGTCACTTTTTTTGTTGGGTTACATGAAATTTTTTAATTAGGATCTCTCGGTTTACCCAATGAAGACAATCCCTAAAAGTGGCCCGAAGTGTTTCGAGCATAGATTCAAAAGAAAATGTCATCTCGACGTCCAGCGCTAAGAAGTCGCCCTTTTTTGAAAGATCTGATCGATTGTGATCGAATAAACAAAAAAATTTGCTGAAATGCTTTAATAATAACGTAAAGGAAGAAAGGAAAAGAAACCTAATTGAGATGTGGAGAACTGCAACGATGGAAGAACCTCTGCTACTCTGCTAAACCGCAAGGAAGACGCTCTGTTAAATGAAGGTGCTGAGTTGCATTTGCAACTGAAATAAGCGGGATGTTAATTTTATGTTAGTGGGTAAAATATACAGCGACTTTGTCCCCTCAAATTAGGGATGTCTGTTTATCCCATTCAAATTGGATATTGGACCGATCCGATTCGAGTCGAAAAATTTGGATGCTTTAATAATAACATAAAAGAAGAAAGGAAAAGAAACCTACTTGCGATTTGTAGAACCGCAGCGATGGAAGAAGCTCTGCTAAACGAAGAAGCTCTGCTAAATGTAGAATCTCTGCTAAACAAATGAGATGGCGGTTTCAAAACAAAAATGAAAAAACATTTGTTGAAATGCTTTAATAATAACATATGAGAAGAAAGGAAAAGAAACCTACTTGGAATGTGCAGAAAGGCAATGATGGAAGAAGCTCTGCTAAGCGAAGAAGCTCTGCTAAATGAAGATGCTCTGCTAAACGAAGGAGATGTCGGTTTCAAAACGAAAACGAAAAAACGTTTGCTGAAATGCTTTAATAATAACATAAACGAAGAAAGGAAAAGAAACCTAATTGGGATGTGGAGAACCGCAACGATGGAAGAAGCTCCGCTACTCTGCTAAACCGCAAGGAAGACGCTCTGTTAAATGAAGGTGCTGAGTTGTATTTGCAACTGAAATAAGCAGGATGTTAATTTTATGTCAGTGGGTAAGATAGACAGCGACATTATCCCCTCAAATTAGGGATGTCGGTTTATCCCATTCAAATTGGACATTGGACCATTCCGATCCGAAAAATTTGGATGCTTTAATAATAACATAAAAGAAGAAAGGAAAAGAAACCTACTTGCGATGTGGAGAATCGCAGCGATGGAAGAAGCTCTGCTAAACAAAGGAGATGGCGGTTTCAAAACAAAAACGAAAAAACGTTTGCTGAAATGCTTTAATAATAACATAAAGAAAGAAAGGAAAAGAAACCTACTTGGGATGTGGAGAAACGCAACGATGGAAGAAGCTCTGCTAAACGAAGAAGCTCTACTAAATGAAGAAACTCTGCTAAACGAAGGAGATGACGGTTTCAAAACGAAAACGAAAAAACGTTTGCTGGAATGCTTTAATAATAACGTAAAGGAAGAAAGAAAAAGAAACCTAATTGGGATGTGGAGAACCGCAAAGATGGAAGAAGTTCTGCTACTCTGCTAAACCGCAAGGAAGACGCTCTGTTAAATGAAAGTGCTGAGTTGCATTTGCAACTGAAATAAGCGGGATGTTAATTTTATGTCAGTGGGTAAGATAGACAGCGACTTTGTCCCCTCAAATTAGGGATGTCGGTTTATCCAATTCAAATTGGATATTGGACCGATCCGATCCGAAAAATTTGGATGCTTTAATAATAACATAAAAGAAGAAATGAAAAGAAACCTACTTGCGATGTGGAGAACCGCAGCGATGGAAGAAGCTCTACCAAACGAAGAAGCTCTGCTAAATGTACAAGCTCTGCTAAACAAAAGAGATGGCGGTTTCAAAAGAAAAACGAAAAAACGTTTGTTGAAATGCTTTAATAATAACATAAAGGAAGAAAGGAAAAGAAACCTACTTGGGATGTGGAGAAACGCAACGATAGAAGAAGCTCTGCTAAATGAAGAAGCTCTGCTAAATGAATAAGCTTTGCCAAACAAAGGAAATGACAGTTTCAAAATGAAAACAAAAAAACATTTGCTGAAATGCTTTAATACTAACGTAAAGGAAGAAAGGAAAAGAAACCTAATTGGTATGCGGAGAACCACAACGATGGAAGAAGCTCTGCTACTCTGCTAAACCGCAAGGAAGACGCTCTATTAAATGAAGGTGTTGAGCTGCATTTGCAACTGAAATAAGCGGGATGTTAATTTTATGTTAGTGGGTACGATAGACAACGACTTTGTCCCCTCCGATTAGGGATGTCGGTTTATCCGATTCAAATTGGATATTGGACCGATCCGATCCAAAAAGTTTGGATGTTTTAATAATAACATAAAAGAAGAAAGGAAAAGAAACCTACTCGCGATGTGGGGAACCACAAAGATTGAAGAAGCTCTGCTAAACGAAGAAAATCTGCTAAATGTAGAAGCTCTGCTAAACAAAGGAGATCACGGTTTCAAAACAAGAACGAAAAAACGTTTGTTGAAATGCTATAATAATGACGTAAAGGAAGAAAGGAAAAGAAACCAACTTGGGATGTGGAAAAACGCAACGATGGAAGAAGCTCTACTAAACGAAGAAGCTCTGCTAAATGAAGAAGCTATGCTAAATGAAGGAGATGATGATTTCAAAACGAAAACGAAAAAACGTTTGCTGAAATGTTTAATAATAACGTAAAGGAAGAAAGGAAAGGAAACCTAATTGGGATGTGGAGAACCGCAACGATGGAAGAAGCTCTGCTACTCTGCTAAACCGCAACGAAGACGCTCTGTTAAATGAAGGTGCTGAGTTGCATTTGCAACTGAAATAAGCGGGATGTTAATTTTATGTCAGTGGGTAAGATAGACAGTGACTTTGTCCCTTCAAATTAGGGATGTCGGTTTATCCCATTCAAATTGGATATTGGACCGATCCGATCCGAAAAACTTGGATGCTTTAATAATAACATAAAAGAAGAAAGGAAAAGAAACCTACTTGCGATGTGCAGAACCGCAGCGACAGAAGAAGCTCTGCCAAACGAAGAAGCTCTGCTAAATGTAGAAGCTCTGCTAAACAAAGGAGATGGCGGTTTCAAAACAAAAACGAAAAAACATTTGTTGAAATGCTTTAATAATAACATAAAGGAAGAAAGGAAAAGAAACCTACTTGGGATGTGTAGAAACGCAACGATAGAAGAAGCTCTGCTAAACGAAGAAGTTCTGCTTAATGTAGAAGCTTTACTAAATGAATGAAATGACGGTTTCAAAACGAAAACAAAAAACCGTTTACTGAAATGCTTTAATAACAACGTAAAGGAAGAAAAGAAAAGAAACCTAATTGGGATGTGGAGAAGCGCAACGATGGAAGAAGCTCTGCTACTCTGCTAAACCGCAAGGAAGACGCCCTGTTAAATGAAGGTGTTGAGTTGCGTTTGCAACTGAAATAAGCAGGATGTTAATTTTATGTCAGTGGGTAAGATAGACAGCGACTTTGTCCCCTCAAATTAGGGATGTCGGTTTATCCCATTCAAATTGGATATTGTACCGATCCGATCTGAAAAATTTGGATGCTTTACTAATAACATAAAAGAAGAAAGGAAAAGAAACCTACTTGCGATGTGCAGAACCGCAGCGATGGAAGAAGCTCTGCTAAACGAAGAAGCTCTTCTAAACAAACGAGATGGCGGTTTCAAAACAAAAACGAAAAAACGTTTGCTGAAATGCTTTAATAATAACATAAAGGAAGAAAGGAAAAGAAACCTACTTGGGATGTGGAGAAACGCAACGATGGAAGAAGCTCTGCTAAACAAAGAAGCTCTACTAAACGAAGGAGATGACGGTTTCAAAACGAAAACGAAAAAACGTTTGCTGATTTGCTACTCTGCTAAACCGCAAGGAAGACACTCTGTTAAATGAAGGTGCTGAGTTTCATTTGCAACTGAAATAAGCGAGATGTTAATTTTATGTCAGTGTGTAAGATAGACAGCGACTTTGTCCCCTCAAATTAGGGATGTCGGTTTATCCCATTCAAATTGGATATTGGACCGATCCGATTCGAAAAATTTGGATGCTTTAATAATAACATAAAAGAAGAAAGGAAAAGAAACCTACTTGCGATGTGGAGAACCGCAGCGATGGAAGAAGCTCTCCTAAACGAAGAAGCTCTGCTAAACAAAGGAGATGGCGGTTTCAAAACAAAAACGAAAAAACGTTTGCTGAAATGCTTTAATAATAACAAAAAGGAAGAAATGAAAAGAAACCAACTTGGGATGTGGAGAAACGCAACGATGGAAGAAGCACTGCTAAACAAAGAAGCTCTCCTAAACGAACGAGATGACAGTTTCAAAACGAAAACGAAAACGAAAAAACGTTTGCTGATCTGCTACTCTGTTAAACCGCAAGGAAGACGCTCTGTTAAATGAAGGTGCTGAGTTGCATTCGCAACTGAAATAAGCGGGATGTTAATTTTATGTCAGTGGGTAAGATAGACAGCAACTTTGTGTCCTCCAATTAGGGATGTCGATTTATCCCTTTCAAATTGGATATTGGACCGATCCGATCAAAAAAATTTGGATGCTTTAATAATAACATAAAAGAAGAAAGGAAAGGAAACCTACTCGCGATGTGGAGAACCGCAGCGATGGAAGAAGCTCTGCTAAACGAAGAAGCTGTGCTAAATTTAGAAGCTCTGCTAAACAAAGGAGATGGCGGTTTCAAAACAAAAACGAAAAAATGTTTGTTGAAATGCTTTAATAATAACATAAAGGAAGAAAGGAAAAGAAATCTACTTGGGGTGTGGAGAAACGCAACGATGGAAGAAGCTCTGCTAAATGAAGAAGCTCTGTTAAACGAAGGAGATGACGGTTTCAAAACGAAAATGAAAAAACGTTTGCTGAAATGCTTTAATAATAACGTAAAGGAAGAAAGGAAAAGAAACCTAATTGGGATGTGGAGAACCGCAACGATGGAAGAAGCTCTGCTACTCAGCTAAACCGCAAGGAAGACACTCTGTTAAATGAAGGTGCTGAGTTGCATTTGCAACTGAAATAAGCGGGATGTTAATTTTATGTCAGTGGGTAAAATAGACAGCGACTTTGTCCCTTCAAATTAGGGATGTTGGTTTATCCCATTCAAATTGGATATTGGACCGATCCGATCCGAAAAACATGTATGCTTTAATAATAACATAAAAGAAGAAAGAAAAAGAAACCTACTTGCGATGTGCAGAACCGCAGCGATGGAAGAAGCTCTGCTAAACGAAGAAGCTCTTCTAAACAAAGGGGATGGTGGTTTCAAAACAAAAACGAAAAAACGTTTGTTGAAATGCTTTAATAATAACATAAAGGAAGAAAGGAAACGAAACCTACTTGGGATGTGGAGAAACGCAACGATGGAAGAAGCTCTGCTAAACAAAGAAGCTCTGCTAAACGAAGGAGATGACGATTTCAAAACGAAAATGAAAAAACGTTTGCTGATCTGCAACTCTCTTAAACCGCAAGGAAGACGCTCTGTTAAATGAAGGTGCTGAGTTGCATTTGCAACTGAAATAAGCGGGATGTTAATTTTATGTCAGTGGCTAAGATAGACAGCGACTTTGTCTCCTCCAATTAGGGATGTCGGTTTATCCCATTGAAATTGGATATTGGACCGATCCGATCCAAAAAATTTGGATGCTTTAATAATAACATAAAAGAAGATAGGAAAAGAAACCTACTCGCGATGTGGAGAACCGCAGCGATGGATGAAGCTCTGGTCAACAAAGGAGATGGCAGTTTCAAAACAAAAACGAAAAAACGTTTGCTGAAATGCTTTAATAATAACATAAAGGAAGAAAGGAAAAGAAACCAACTTGGGATGTGGAGAAACGCAACGATGGAAGAAGCTCTGCTAAACAAAGAAGCTCTGCTAAACGAAGGAGATGACAGTTTCAAAACGAAAACGAAAAAACGTTTGCTGATATGCTACTCTGTTAAACCGCAAGGAAGACGCTCTGTTAAATGAAGGTGCTGAGTTGCATTTGCAACTGAAATAAGCGGGATGTTAATTTTATGTCAGTGGGTAAGATAGACAGCAACTTTGTCTCCTCTAATTAGGGATGTCGGTTTATCTCATTCAAATTGGATATTGGACCGATCCGATCCAAAAAATTTGGATGCTTTAATAATAACATAAAAGAAGAAAGGAAAAGAAACCTACTCACGTTGTGGAGAACCGCAACGATGGAAGAAGCTCTGCAAAATGAAGAAGCTCTGCTAAACAAAGGAGATGGCGGTTTCAAAACAAAAACGAAAAAACATTTGTTGAAATGCTTTAATAATAACATAAAGGTAGAAAGGAAAAGAAACCAACTTGGGATGTGTAGAAACGCAACGATGGAAGAAGCTCTGCTAGACAAAGAAGCTCTGCTAAACGAAGGAGATGACGGTTTCAAAACAAAAACGAAAAAATGTTTGCTGAAATGCTTTAATAATTACGTAAAGAAAGAAAGGAAAAGAAACCTAATTAGGATGTGGAGAACCGCAACGATGGAAGAAGCTCTGCCATAAGAAGAAGCTCTGCTAACTGTATAAGCTCTGCTAAACAAAGGAGATGGTGGTTTCAAAACAAAAACGAAAAAACGTTTGTTGAAATGCTTGAATAATAACATAAAGGAAGAAAGGAAAAGAAACCTACTTGGGGTGTGGAGAAACGCAATGATGGAAGAAGCTCTGCTAAACGAAGGAGATGACGGTTTCAAAACGAAAACGAAAAAACGTTTGCTGATCTGCTACTCTACTAAACCGCAAGGAAGACGCTCTGTTAAATGAAGGTGCTGAGTTGCATTTGCAACTGAAATAAGCGGGATGTTAATTTTATGTCAGTGGGTAAGATAGACAGCGACTTTGTCTCCTCCAATTAGGGATGTCGGTTTATCCCATTCAAATTGGATATTGGACCGATCCGATCCAAAAAATTTGGATGCTTTAATAATAACATAAAAGAAGATAGGAAAAGAAACCTACTCACGATGTGGAGAACCGCAACGATGGAAGAAGCTCTGCAAAACGAAGAAGCTCTGCTAAAGAAAGGAGATGGCGGTTTCAAAACAAAAACGAAAAAACGTTTGTTGAAATGCTTTAATAATAACATAAAGGTAGAAAGGAAAAGAAACCAACTTGGCCTAGCGGCTAGACAATCATATCAACAATAATAAAAAGAACGCTGCCAAAGAAGAAAAGCCTACGGTTAAACAATGAGAGTTTGGCTCAAATCTTCCCATCAGAAAAGACAAACTCCGAACTGAACCATCGTGAACTTTTCCATTGAGTCTTTGACCATGAAGTGTTGAACGTAGGGGCAGGTGAACTCGAAAGACTCCAGCCACGGCGCATTCACGACGCTAGTCATCTCGACGTTCTTGACAGATCCGATCGGGTGTGATTGAATGAAAAACAAATCTCTCCCAACGGCCAGACAATCATATCTACATATCTGAGAGAGAGAAAGAGGCTTCTCCGACAAAGACGAACCATAAAAGTGGCCCGAAGTGTTTCGAGCGTAGATTCAGAAGAACATGTCATCTCAACGTCCAACACTACGAAGTTGCTCGTTCTTGAAAGATCCGATTGGTTGTGATCGAATGAAAAACATGGCTCCCCCAGCGGCCAGACAATCATAACTACAATTAAAAAAAAAAAGATGTTGCAAAAGGAGAAAAGCCTACGGGTGAGCAATGAGAGTTTGACTCGAATCTTTCCATCGAAAAGGACAAACTCTGAACTGAACCATCACAAACTTCTCCACGGAGTCTTTGACCATGAAATAATGAACGTGGCGGCGGTCAAACTCGAAAGACTCCCGCCACGACATGTTTACAATGTCTGTCATCTCAACGTT